>JABUQX010116375.1:0-5000 GCA_015478945.1 Trachelipus rathkii | reverse complement strand
CAGAAAACTACCTATCTGAAAATTGGAAGTTTCCACCGCGTATGGGGGCCGCGCAGCGCCATTCAATAATTTTGGGGAGTTCGGCGTACCTTGCATTCTTCAAAGATTCATAATTTAGATTATTATACTTAAACTAAAATAAAAATACAAAGTGCTTTTTAAAAGGAAAATAATAACTCTATCAAAGTATATATAATAATAAAAAATTAAATTAAAATTAAAAAATTAAAAGGTGTTGGAAAAATTTTTCTCCCTCACCCCAATAATGTCGACAGATATTTAAAATATCCATTTCTCTCTCCTTAAAGATTTGACATTTGTTGTATCTTATGAAATAAAAAGTTTGCTTTATTTCTTTAAAATAACTATTTTGTAAGGTTCAAAAAATTAAATCCTATAAAAAAATTAAATGTTAGATAAAAATTTTATTTGTTTCAATTTAAAACAATTTTAATAAAAAAAATACGGTACAAAATTGCTAATATATATATATATATATATATATATATATATATATATATATATATATATATATATATATATATATATATATATATATATATATATATATATATATATATATATATGTATATATATATATATATATATATATATTTTATTTGCGCTAATGATTTGTTTTCTAGAAAACTAATTTTAATGATGCAAAAGCCAAGAACAAGAGAGATAAACATATTTTGCTCGGACGTTTCGAATCATACACGATTCATCATCAGAAGCACAAATAACAAAAGCAAAAACAAAATTAACAACTAAAATATGACAAAGTGAAAGATAAAAATAATCAGAACAAACAAATCGTCATTTCTCAAAATATGAGGATAGTTAACGACAGTGTTCAAACGATAAATGGACAATCAGAATAGTCGATAAATAAATGACCGAGGTCAAACGGTAATAAATGCAATGATAAAGAGATAAAGGTCGGGTTATAAAGTAATAACGACAAATAAAGATCCGTCCCTGAATAATGAATTAAATAAAGGTGAAAGTGTTAAAACAAAATCATAAAATAAGACAAAATAAACCGCTCAATTAAAACATAAATAAAATAAAATAAAATCAATAAAATAGTTATAATTATAAAATCAAAATAAAATAAAATCAAAATAAAATAAATAAATAAATAAAATAAATAAATAAATAAAGTAAAGTGGATGGTCATATTATAAAGTGCGTGGAGCAGAAAGTTTAATTAAGGGAAGGTAACATGTATTTTTATGTACAAAGATTCAGAGATTTTCCTATCAAACTCAGAAGGAGCCGAGCATAGGACATGAAAATGATGAAGAGAGGCGGCATGACCAGTGCAATAAGCATGATCACGCACGGATGAATGTTCAGGGTTGATAAGGGGTTTACCCTTTGTGAAAGAAACTCCCAGATATTTACTGGTCCTAAGGTGAAGTTGAAGACCAGTTTGGTCAATGTAGCTGGCGTTACAGCCGACATACTTGAAAATAAATACCAAAGAGAATCTGTGTAGTAAGGGCAATAAATCCTCAAATTTGAGAAAGGGACCAACTGGGCAAAAAGTAAGATTACAATTGGACGTGGCATTATGGAACGGGAAATAATTTTACAGAGTTCAACATTTAGAGCAGAGAAAATAGCACCCAAGTAATGAATCTTTAAGTAAATGTTCATTTTAGGGGCCATGGAGAGCGACGATTAAGGTTGGAAAATATTAAGCAGGAAACGGTTGATCACCTTATCCAGAAGAGAAGAAGGATAAAGATTGAACGTAAAAAAACGGATGAGTGAAAGAATCTCCTCGAAAAGGCAAGCCAGCCAAGACAGATAGAAACAATCGAAGAGTCTATAATTGTGAGGAAAAAAAATAAAAGTGGTTCAACAGTGTAGTGTATGGTTTTTTTTATAAACCGACGTATAAGAACCAGAATCAGAATGCAGAGACCACATTACATCAAGAAAAGGAGAGAACTATAAATAATCTCCCCTCCATGATAAACGAAAATTAGGATGCTTGGAACTGAGATAGTTCAAAAATGGTGGACATGGTCTTCACAATTGAAAATAAGGAAACAATCATCAACATAACGTCTGTAAAGAAGAGGTACGTAACAAGAAGGACAGTCATCAAGCCAACTAGTTTCATGAAACCATAAAAAAGCATTAACAAAGGTGGGTCCCAAAGGAAAGCCCATAGCTTTCCATCAATCTGCCAAAAGTTTTCGTCATTAAACTTGAAAAACAAGCCTCCTACAGAAATTTTAAGAAACTTACTAAAGTCCAACCTGGACATCTCCATAATCTCGGAAGTACCCCCGTTGAAAAGACCATCCAAAATAATATCAAGTGTCCTGCACGGGTACATTAGTGAAGAGAGAAACCACATCAAAACTAACCATATAACAATCACGCAATGACAGAGAATTACCCAAATCGATAAATTAAAAAGAGTCAGAAAGAGAACAAGCATTAACAGTCACGTGATTAAAAATTGGTATCAAATTTTTTACAAAATAATGATTAAGAGGAGATGTTAATAGCAGACAAAATTGGACGCAAAAGGACAGCGGTCTTATGTGTCTTATTGTTCTGGTCATGCCGCTTCTCTTCATATACAGGGTGATTCAAATTATGGTAAAAATTTTTGCTAACTGATAAGAAATGCAAAAATAAAGATAAAGTTCCTAAAGGTATGACTTAATGTGCTTAGTTTTCCGTCTGGCTGTTTGTATGTGTTTTTACTAAATATCTTGTATCTACTAGGAAACCAAGTAAGTTACAAACTCTAAATTTAAAATGGCGGACGTTAAAAGTATTGAGGAACGAATAAATCATTCGGAATAGGAGGTGTAAATAAACATATTATTATTGCATGGTGGTTTAATTTTGCCACATAAACACTGTTTCTAGCACCTACAAATGATATCAAAAGGCTAAAGATGATGTTGAAAATGACCTCCCGTTGTTCTCAATGCACGCGTTCAGGCGTCTTCTCATCGATGTCGGACCCGTTCAAATATTCAGAGTCTGTTTGATCGTTCCAATTCCGTTCATAATCCTTAATCGTAGGTCTTCAGCGGTGTCGATTGGAGAAAAAGAGTATACTAAGGTCTTTAAATGTCCCCAAAGGTAATATTCCAAAGGATTTAGGTCTGGTAACCTTGCTGGCCACGTCACTGGGCCACCTCGACCTATCCATTGATGGGGAAAGGTCTCATTCAGGTGTTTACGAACTGCAGAAGTAAAGTGTGCAGGAGCCCCATCATGCATAAACCAATGTTTTGGCGCAACTGAAAAGGTACATCATCAAATAAGGTACGGAGCTCATGTTTCAAAAATTCCTGCCCAAATGTTTACTGAAAACTGATGTGAACGATTCTGTTTTAATGGCATGAGGATTCTCGTCTGCCCAAATGTGGTCGTTATGAACATTAATGATAGCTGTTCTTGTAAAGTGAGCCTCGTCGGTAAATAAAACCTTCGTTGAAAAGTTTGGGTCAATACATTTGTTCAAAAACCATTGACAAATAACAACACGAGGAGCATAGTCACGTGGCAATAGAGTATGCACCTGATGGACGTTGTACGGGTGTAACTGTTGCTCGTGTAGTAAAACCCAAATACTAGATTGGTTCGAATTAAACTATAGTGACAATTCTCGCGTGCTCTTTTCAGGATGCTCAGAAATTTCATTAAGAACTAATTCTTCTAAATCAACAGTCCTAGTAGATCGGGGTCTGCCTGCATTAGTGTGCTCTTTGGACTGCAAATACCCTGTTTCAGACAGGCGTTGATGAATAGTGGCAAAAAACCTTGCGCTTGGACAAATTCGGTTGGGATATTTCTCTTGGTACAAACGTCTTGCTGCAGAACTATTGCAGCGTGCCATCCCATACATTAGATGCATGTCAGCTAGTTCAGAGTATGAATACACGTGGTAATTACGATCCATATTCAATAACGAAAGAAACACGTAAGAGACACACACAGTCAATGAGTTACATTGTAATGCGTAACACAAACAGACAGTGCATTTATTGTATACAGTAGTTGGTTGTTTTGGTCAACAATGTGCTGAAATGTTTAATGGAAGGAGTAGCTGTTTGTGGAAGAGTTGTTATTATTTAAATGAGATGTTTCCAATTACTAATATTTACATTCTCCCTTATTAATAGTCATAATTTATTAAATGTTATACCATTTGATTCTGTGTACAACAATAGGTGTTTTTTGGTTCCTAAACATTTTTACCTAAGTCATCCGCTTTCATGGAATGTCGCCTCAAATACTTTTAACGGCCGCCATTTTTAAATTTATAGTAAATTTGATACTTCTTTTTGTCGTCATTAGCACTACACACAACCAGGGTTGTGGAGTCGGTTCAAAAATTTTCCGACTCCGACTCCGACGCGTCACACAACATAAACTAGTGTACCTTACATCATCCGTAACTTTGAAACGAAGCGTCATACAACATAGGTTATTTAACAATAAATGTTCCTTATCGTTTGCTCTATCAGCCCTCCGAGTTTGTCGCAGAGGTTTTGAATCACCCTGTATATATATATATATATATATATATATATATATATATATATATATATATATATATATATATATATATATATATATATATATATATATATATATATATATATATATATATATATATATATATATGATGTTTATATTTAAGAAACATAATTTAAATAACTTTTATAATTTACTGTATTGGAGCTTTACTTATTTCTGAAATCACGAGCAATTTTACAAATTTTGATACCACCAGGTCTGTTGAAATCCATTTTTAAAACAATATAAAGAAGTAACAGTAACAAAGTCTGTGAGACCCATAAAACCTTGAATTAATACAATGATTCAACTACATTTAAAGACTTCTGACTATATTTGTATAACTACGAACAACTTATTAGAATTTAGATACTATTAACTTTAATTCTTACTTTGAAGTTAAAATAGTTAAAAATAGTTAAAAATGGTTAAAAAGA
>JABUQX010116374.1:0-28490 GCA_015478945.1 Trachelipus rathkii | reverse complement strand
ATATATATATACTATAGTATATATATATATACTACTCCTTAAGAAAGTCAAGTATTTCTTTATTATACATAAGTATATTATTTCTACTAATCACATAACCACAAACTACGTACCTTCAGTATATATCCACTAATATTAATCCTAATCCCTTCTAAGCGCCTAAGTATACGTCCCTACTAGGTATAACCAAGTAACTATATATTAAATTTGATAAATACCTCATAGTATATAATTATTTTTTTCGGATAACTACTATATATATATAACATTATACTTAGTATATATATACTTATACTATATACTATATTTATATATATACTACACTACCTTTGTATATATATTAACTTCTACCTCATATATTATCCGCGGTGATCTCAAAAACCCTCTTAGCACAAACATCGGCTGCACAACAGGGCTAGAATTAGTAGACAAACCCGATAAGAGGAAACATTATTGTTAAATAACTATATGTGTATGACGCCTTCGTGTTCAAAAAGTTACGACGATTGAAGGGTTACATATTTATGTTAACGCGCAAAATCAGCTACGATTCCATTTCATGTCTAGAGTCCTGACCGCTCCATGAGGTATACCGACGAATTAGGTTACTCAATTCTTAATGTGTGATCTTGCTCTAACTTGAACGTACATGTGTGTACGCTGGTCGTTCAGCTAAACCGTCCTTCGGGAAACACGTCCTACTACGGCAATACACACTTTTAGCCTTGCCCAATTCATCTGGTGCTCGAGCTTTCAGTACAGTCCGTTGTAGGCCATCAAGTTATCGTATTACACAATCGCTGATCACACTAACACTTTCCGTATGTTAACCACCATGGATAATGCGTTCACGGTGCAGTAGCGAATGGAAAATGCTTAACGAACGAGTCCAAATGTACGAAGCTGCTCACCCCATCTACTCCTCACCTGAAACCACGAGTCTCTTTCCTCACACAGAAATCACCCCCCACCACACACCACGCAATGTTTGCTTGCCTTCATCAGCCGCCTTTGATGTAATGCGACCCTTACGTCCACCGGTGCATTCTCGTGGAAAAACCGCATCGGAGGGCGGGTGCGTATCAGCGAGCAACTCCTATCGTTTGAAGAAACGAGATTGCTTGAGAGATCGCCAACGATCCGTTCGGACAGCACATCGGCCGCGGCCCACTACAGTATTTCCGTGCCCATCTGCGCAATGGGCGATCGTCTCTCACAATGCGATCCGAGTCACAGTACCAAACGGAACTACGCCGGTTTTCTCAACAATGTTTAGCCCCTGAGAGGGCAACTCGAATAGCACCTATATCTCGGGTGCGGCGTCTATTAGTCGGGCTCCTGCCCTGGCGGAGGATGAGGTGCAATGTATATGTGTAGATGGCCAAAGCATCGGCTCTGAAGGACGACAGACTGAGCGCCAGAACTGGGCAACCAATGGTACCCTACCGGTACAGAGGCGACTATGACTACAATCGCAGCTATATGGCAGACGTACCAACTAGCGCCCTCGACATCTTCGGGGAATCGCCTCACGCTCTCTTGATTCACATCGGCATGACGTCGTCCTCTAGCTGCTCACATCATTGCAACTCTGCAATCAGCTTATTCTATACGCGGGTTTCACTCGTACTTCTGACCACATGGAAATGCAACACTTGCCGCACCACCTACCCTCCTGCCGTTGCTGAGTCGTGCCGAGGCAGTTTCACCCCTCAACACTTCCAGAGCTTGCCGCGGACCAACACGCGTCACACGGGTGTCTCAACGTTGCAAGAGACTACGGACCCGCTGACCCAACGAGCAATCCTGCATAATCCCTGCCCTGTCCTGCATATGTAACGCATTGTAGGCTTGCATCATACCAAACCGTGATGGCTACTCTCAACTCAACTAGCCAAAGAGACAAACTAGCCACATATGCGGGACAGAGGACTCACATCCGCACACGCAATGAATTTTCACCTACGCAGTAGCGTTCACCAGACTTGACGCCGAGCTCGTAGTAACCTTAGCACCTTACAAGCTCCATAGCACCACTGATGCTAGGTGATGGAGGTAGGCAACCGCATCAGTGAACAAATCCAGCACGCAAACAGGCTCCACAGAGTGTCGTAATGCAGTTCGGGGCATTACATCCTACATTGTCCTCTCAACCACCCGGAGCTAGGACATTCGTTTTTGCGGACCTCGTCGCAGTATCTTGCTCCAGCGTGACCTCGTCATCATTCCACACCGTATGGCGTGATGAACCTGTATCTACCTATACGTCCATGACCTATTCCCTCATAACACCCCCCCCAAACAGGATCTCCAAAGCCAATAACTCGATGGTACGAACGCATTATACCCCTTGCGACCCTCCTGCCTAACCAAAGACTACACTGTCGTCTTCCTAACCACATGAGCGCGTCGCTGTCCCACTCACGCGAACGCTCAGTCGACCCACCCCAGAGTACAACCGTCCCGCTGCGCATGATACTCCCTCTCTCTGCCGCGTGAACAGAGGTTTAACTAACTGACAAAGCGACTAGGAGAGGGTGGGACCTATTTTATGCCTTGGTCCCTGCAAGATTCGCCAGCCTCTGCAATCCTCACGCCCCTAGAATTATTTTCTATTTGTCCGCGGTCAGCGTTTATGTGAGAAGTAGTGACATTCCAACCCAGTCACCACGGCAAGAGATGCGGGTAAACTGCGAATCGCAACTCGGAATATTCACTCGTTTGATTTCAAATCAGGGCACACAGCCCAACACTTTGAGCGGGACATGTTCAGTACTAGCGAGTCCGACAGGCAACCAAACCCTGGTCTCACCCGCGGCGGCGACCCCTTTTTATCAACGAATGTACAATGTCATAACGAATAGGCCAGACAACTGCTTAGAACAACCTCCTGTGAATTTTCTCCAATTTTAAATGCTTGTAATAGTTCCATAAGTAATATTTGTTCTGAGAACCTTACAAACCTCGACCGTCAAAACACATACGATGTTGAACAAAAGATATCCTTATTCGTTACCTCTCATTCAAACTCCCTGGAGCTATCACCACGACTGCTACGCACGCAACATACGTAATCGTTTGACGTAGCGAATACCCAAAATTCCGGTTACCGACACCTGCCCTAGTGAACAACAACCCTTGTGTCGGTCCTCCTGCACCGATAGTAAACCGACCGACACATCCACACATAACCTCAACCAATCACGTGGCTGACGCTCTATACCCTACATCATCGCGTAACTTTGTGAAACCGAAACGTCCACTACAACCATAGCTGTAAAGAATAAAATTTCCTCTCTTATTCGTTTGCTCTGATCAAGCCCTCCTAGTCTGTGTCTGCCATACTACTGGTTCGTTGAATCACCCTGATATATATACATATATAATACTATCAATACTATTATATATATACTATATATATTATTACTTATATATACTAATACATACTATTATATACTATACTATATATAGTATGATAGTCATATACCTATTAATTATGGCCCAGTCTACTCAGATAGGTGATCATCCGTATCTGAAAACTCAGCGGTAAGCTACATATAAAACTGAAGTGCATTGTTTTGAAATCGGCGAACATATTTAATTGCAGGAATACAAAAAACATTTCTTCAATAATTATATACATCCTAATAAAAATAGTTAAAATACATCTTTCGGTCCACGGCAACAAAAAGTAATTAAAAAAAATAAAGACCGAAGCATATATTAGCGGCTTGCTATCCATCAAAATAATACCCGTTTCCGTTATATTTCATTTTCAGTATATTTTATGGAGCCGCTTAACATTAACTCTAAAAGTCACCACTGATTTCATTTTTTCGATATATTAATCTTAAAGAAAATACGCGTTTTCATCATTTTTATAAAAATTACTCTCACCTATTCAACACCGAAGCCCCTCGCAGGTTGATGAGGGGTTGAGAGCCCTCCCCCTGTGGATTACCTATTTATGATTGATTTTCTTTATTATTAATATTATTATTATTCATATCTATTATTCTTATATCTATTATTTATTATAATTTTTAGTTCATTCAATTATTATTATTAATCGCACTCTCTATTTTATTCTAGTCATTTAACTTTCCTGGCATTACAATATTTCCCACTCGCACTCTTCACTCAACGCTGATATTCACGGTTTTCATTGTAGATGCTTTTTTCATGTCTAAGCGGTTTTGTTAAGTACACGGTCATCACCTACTATTCGAGCTCTTCTACAGTATATAATCCTTTATCTATCTCGAGTTATTATTATATATATAGATATCTATAATTATCATAATTATACTAAAAAAATCACTAGTACTTATATCTAAATCATATAATAACTATGAAATATATATAGTAGCCACCCTATACATTAACTATACGCGCCTAGTATATATATAACTAATCACATCAGATATATCACTATATATGATACTTTATCATAGTAGTATATTATACTTAAATATATATCAGCAGGTGGCTGTCTCATAATTACTTTTTCACAGTACAGAGTACAATAGTACAAGACTCCTAGAATCGTTCAAGCACAAGCGATACCATAAGACAAGTACAAGTGACAAGTACTCTACGAATTTCTGGTGTCAAGTAAGCACAGGTACAGTTACAATACATGCGGGTAATCATTAGGTACGAAGACTTACAAGATACAAGTAACTTATGATAAACTTTGCGATAATATATAGACGGTAGCATATATATAATATACGTATAATATAGATATACCTAACTATAGTAATATATTAATACATCTATATGACGGTACTACTATATACCTATATATATTATACTTTATATGCAAATACTTAGAACTACTAATCACCCGATCATATAGTAGACTATTAATTCTATAATATATATATACTGTCATGTCAAATACTTACTTAATACTTAATATATATACTATATATATATATAAAATAGCGATATAAGTATATATATATATATATCTATACCTAATACCTAACCTAAGTATATAATATACTATATATATAATATATAGTATCGTAATGGTTTATATATATATACTATATAACATAATACTATATCTGATACCAATATATATATAATAGCACTGCACTATATACTATACATATAGTATATATACTATATAGTATCTCATAGGGCCTATACTGAATATATATAACATTTAGTATATTATTTATATCCTTTCCAGTAGAAAGAATTCAATCCTATATAATAGATATACTATATTACTATATAATATATATACATATATCCATCATTCATCGATCTCCACGCGATTGCACTCCATCTTATACTCCATCACGCAATCATCATCACTCACCTCATCCATGTTCAGTACATCATCATCACTCAATCTTTAACCTCCCCAAGACTGGAGGCAATCGTTGTTACACGTAACAGAACAGTAACCCGGCCAAACATGAAAAAGTACACAGAACTGATGACACCGAACAGGCAAGACACGCTAGTTCGCCAAAGACAAATGCACTCCAGCCTTACCGCCTCCTACTATATACCAATTAGTGAGAACACCGCGCGTGAGAAAAATCCACCCTAGAGCGTTCCACCTGGGAGCCCGCGAATTGAGTACACTCATCGCAACATACGACCTCTCTCCGAACTCGAACTGCCCTGTGGAACCAGTCACACTCTTCGGGGTTCATTCCTTGGCCAGGTGGGCTACACTCCCATACCTTCCTTCTCACAAAAGCCACGATTCATCTTAGCACCTTTGCTTCTCGCCTCCTGCCAAACTCACGATTCTCTTCTTCCGAAGGGCATTCCTTGTTCTGGATCATTCCACGTTTTCTTCTGATCTCCCATCGTCGCATTCCAACACACTTACCACTATACATTCCGTTAACACGAACCGTCCTTGCATCCACCCTTCTCCACATGATCCAAACCATCTCAAACTACATTCAGTATTATCGCTATGTCTCGTCATTTTAACCCCCAACACGTCCCACACAAACGAGCACTCCAATTCTAATAACGTCATTCCTCATTAATCTATTTTTATTCACACCCTAACACGCCGACTAAGATTTGTCCCCATCTGAACACAATCTGTAATTTGAGATCCTATGATCCCCCCCCCCTTTTTTTTTCTTTTCTTTCCATTTTTCCCAAAGGGGACGGCGGAGACACCCATAGTCCACTCACTATCCCTACATTACACTCACACGGTCGTACAACATTATCACCCTTCCATTGAAGGACCCTAGCGTGCAGACTCAACTACTGAGATCCCATCTTACATCTCCACGCCAACTCATTTAACAGGCACCACCATGCCCACCCTTTGTGCCATATCTCTGCATCCAAACATGCTTTCGCTTGTCTACGACACTGCTGTCACTATCCAATCCGCTTCACTTTTCATCAACCCGATATAGCCCTAAATATTTAAAGTTCAGGACACTTTTCACACTCCTTTCACCAGTCAACAACTTCACACTGAAGGGTCGTGTCCTCATTCAAAACCATAACATACTCCTCATATACGCTTTAACTGTTCAAAACCCTTCTCTTCCGTCATTCCACCTCACATTAAGCCTCTCACGCAAACTCTCTACTAGTCTCTCAAAACTCTTACAAGATTTCTCCACACCAAAATCAACATCATCCTCATTTAAATTGTAGGGAATCCTCCACTCTCATTCATTCTCATCATTCGCTAACTTCTATTCGAGTAGTCATTCAGGGCCCCAGCTTCCGCTCTGTTGTTGTCATTGAACCACAGCAATCCAGGAACCGCTACCCTGAGGCTTTTTTGAGCCATCATTTTTTACCTTTGCCACTTGCCTTTGTTGGGCTTGACTTCTGTTTGTGCTTGAACCTTTTTGGGCACTTGACCTTTTTTTGGTCCTCTTGACCTTTTTCTGGCCTTGACCCTTTTTTCGACACCCCCTTGATCTTCCATGGGTCACTTTTATCCCACGTATTTTTCGGCCACCCTATATTTTATTGGCAACCCGTAATTTTTTGCAACCGTAATTTTATGGCAACCCTAATTTTTTTCGGCAACCCTAATCTTTTTTGGCAACCCCTAATTTTAGCAACCACTTCGAAGACAGTGGTTGCTGCCAAACCGGCTGTCGAAAGCATCACCGTACGTTACGTGTTACCCCCTCTTATTTTACCCCCGCCAATTTTTATCGTCCAGTGGGGCATTTGCCCCACAGTTAATTATTTATGTGTCGGCTCCTCTGTTGAGGGGCATAGCCCATTCTTTATATTGTCGTCTTAACCCGTGGTTAAAAACCGTCTGCGTTTCCCGCCCGCTAATGGAACCTTTGTCAAATCCTGGTGCACCCGTCAGCCTGGTGCCCCGTGCTTCCTTACTAGTCGACAGGCGCACACTGTCATTGTTCCGCGTTCGCCGCCCGCCGCTTGCGCCTGCAGGGCGCTTTACAATTTTTCGCGTGCCCGCCGAACGTGGCCTCCACCCTATGCTTACACCCACTGCACCTTTTAGCTCCACCCACCATTCAACCACACCTGCACCTTCGCCTCACCCAGCCTTCCACTCTCTAGCTTACAACCTGCAACCTAGCATCCACCCAGCCTTCACTCAGCTTACACACTGCACCTAGCAAACTCTCACCCAGCGTTCCACTTCCGCTGGTACCACCTGCACCTAGCCTCCGACCAGCCTTCACCTACACCTTCACCTAGCCTCAACCAGCCTTCACCTAGCCTCCGCCCAGCCTTCACCCGTACACAATACGCCTACACCTTACTCTATAACATACTAATAATATATGATATTATATATATATACTATATATACTATATCATTTTCTTTTTCATATAACTATATCAAATATAGATACTATATATATATAATATATATATAATATAATATTTGCCTAAGCACTAGGGCTTCAACCACCTCACCGTGGGCAAAAATGGTATTCTAAATAATTAGGTTAAGAGAAAAAACCTCTTACCTGAACTAATATACGGAAAACTTCAAGTTTTTTCTTCTAAAAAACTATCATGCTCTGTTAATACCAGAAATTCACTTCTAGTTAACACTGGACATTTTTCATTGTAATATTTTAAACTTTTAACGTTATCAAAAAAAAATCTAATTTGGCTTTACTCAAATAAAATAAAAATTCTTTTAGTTTAACATGGTATTACAAGCAATAGTGATAAATCTTAATATTTGTATGGGCATAACTCATTACAATATTATGCTTGTTCCGTTTACTGCCACCTATATATATATAGATAAGTATATATATATATTAATTACTAGATATCTATATATATATAGCTATACATAATATATATGTATATTTATATTATATATATATCGACTATATATATTATATAGTATACTATACTAGTATATTATAACTATACTAGTAACTATATATAGTATATATAATAATCAAAAAATAATAAATCAATAATAATAATAATCAAATATATAAATAATCAACTAAATAATAATCAATAAGTAATAATAATAATAATTCATAATATAATAATAATAATGAATAATCTCGAGACGCACCCATGTGGCACTTTTACCTCCCCAGCCGCGTCACCCACTAACCAAAACTATGCTCATGTAATCAACATTTTAACCAATTCGGAAAAAGTTATAGATAGTTTATATAATATATATATATACTATATCACTATATTACAATATATATATATATATATATATATATACTATATTATATATGAGAGAGAGAAGAGACGACACGAGAGAGAGATGATGAGAGAAGAGAGGAGAGAGAGAGAGACAGAGAGAGAGTAGCCACGTGCTCGTTCCAAAAGAACATCACGCTGTCAGCTATATTATATAATATATATTATATATACTAACTTATATATATACCATGAATTATATAGGGTTATATCTAACGACGAAGCCTTCTACTGTAAATGGCATTATATAATATTGAAAATACTATAAACTATAATAATTTTGGCAAATACATAGGCTTTACAGGTTAGTAGCAGTTCAGGATAGACAAACCGTGGATGGAGTTCAATGGTTTGTTATAATTCATACACCACACCTATGGACACGTAATAATCGCACATTATCACCCACACCAGATACTTTATCACACACAAGATTTACTTACTTCACACACTCCAGGATTTAACTTACATCTCCACACAGATTTAACACTTACAATTTTACTTACACACACAGATCTACTTACACTCGCACAGATTTACTTACTCACACACAGATTTACTTACTCACCACCCAGATTGTACTACACTTCACAGCAGACATTACTTAAAAGCTTTACTTACTCAACCTACACAGATTTACTCTACTCCACAACACAGATTACTTACACTCACACAGATATTTACTTACACCACTTGTACTTACACACACACACACCAATCACACACACAACCACACACACACACACACACACATCATGAGATATTTCGGCCTTTGATCTTGCCAGCCATACCATGGGTCAATTGTGACCCACGCTGACTTGATGGCTTGCATTGTTCCCAATCCCGTAAGGAGTGTCTTTGATTGTTCTATTAGTGTTCTATCAGTATTCTATGGGTATTTAGAGTGAAGTGCCAATGAGTGCCAATGGAGTGCCAAATCGATTAGCCAAGTGATGGTGCCACAGTAGTGCCAAACTATGTGCCACATACAGTGCCAAAACGACGGTGCCACTTTTTCTCAAGCCTTTTCTAGACCCCCCGCAGCTAGATATAGCCCTAATAATAGGTGCTACCCCTATGTTATAAGGTATGAGGAATCGATTGTGTATATACAAACTGCTAGGTAACTGCTCCTACTATTTACGTTAGTATTTTTTCTAACACTTGCTATACACACATTCCTTAGGACAACTTATACACACGTATGACACTATAATAAGCACTCTCACACTGGCTCCATTAGACACTGTCACCCACTAACCATCAACACTCTACACCTCACACTCCCCACACACAGATACATGCTACACTTACACCTCACCACTTATATTGTTACTTAAATACTTTAATTATAAATTTTTAAAAATTGATGTAAGAAGAAAAAATCCAAAGTGTCTGCTATGCAGTAACTACATTTTATTATGTACGTACAACTGTACGAACTTTTATTAAAAACAGTAATTAGCCCTTTTACACATCTGTAAACGCATAAATCGAGTAAATCTAATAGAGGTGTTATAACCTAAACACCTAAGGGGCCTATTAGTATGCTTTTGTGTTTACCGTAGTTTACTGCTTAAACTCATGTTTTACTGCTTAACCTTCGCTGCTTTACTGCTTAAACTCATGTCTTTTACAACTGCTTTAACTCACACTTTACCTGCTTTAACTACTTCTGCTTATACTGTTATTAACTCTTCTGCTTTATCTGCTTTAACTCATATCATTATTTTAACATTACATACCTTATAAAGCCTGAGTATAATCCAGTAAATAAATAGAGGTGTTACCTAACACCAGGGGCCTTAGTATGCTTTTGTTTTACTGTCTTACTTACGGCTTTAACTTTCTGCTTTACTGCTTTAACTTTCTCTTTACTGCTTTAACTTTCTTGCTTTACTGCTTAAACTTTCTGTTTTACTGTTATTAACTCATATATTTATAACATTAATATTTACTATATCTCTGTTTAATGTATTTTATGCTATTTTTTATTATTTTTATTTATTACTTATTCATTTTTATTATTCTTATTATTATTTTATCGATATATTTTATCTTATTTTTATTTTATTATCTTATATCTCTGTATATATTCTTAAGTTTCATGCCTATTCTGTAATTATTATTTCCAGAACACAAACATAACACACCACACACACACAGCACACACACATCACACAAGCAAACCCACAACATAAACATACACGCACACTCACTTACACATTCAACGTATAATTTATTAAAACATATTTTTGTTTAATTAAACACGTGCATTTATATTACTCATTCAAATTATATAACTAAGATTATTTCAAAGTTTCTAATACTCTATAATAAATCGAGTCATATAGAGAAATACTTGAACGATAAGATATTGTATTAAGTTTACTGTGTTTAATACTTTCTTGTTTATAGAATTTGTAATGTAAAACAAATTATTATCCAATGAAAAACGATCGAAATTGTCATGAAATTTTATTAAACATATATTTTACGTACCTATATAAACAATAAAATGCTCAGGTAGAACTCAGTTAAGGGTCAGCCCCTAGCCATCCCTCTACACCAAGACTATGCCACGCTTGTTCTGTTCCTATTTGACTGTACTCGCCTGCTCAACTCAGTCCTCCATTTAAGCCATGTATATAAGCTATAAAATATAACATAAATAAAGTTTCTTCTCCTGCTAACAAACATGACTTTACTCTCACGCCTTGAAAGTACTTTGCTTATTAAAACAAAATAATCAATTATTCCTATACATTTATATTATTCACTCTCTCGATGCTAACTAAAAAAATTTCACAAGTTTTTTAAATTACATTACTCAGTTTTCTTCACTTATATTATTACTATATCTTGTACTTGCGAGCAATCCATCTACGAGAAATACACATACCACCCCGCAGCTTCCTTACAGATCTAACGACAAACTGACCCTCTCTCGTAAAGATGTGTTGTAGTAGATAATCCTGTTTGACGCTCCCGGGGCGAGGCAATTGAAGCGTAATTCACAGCTGTCAAAATACATATATTCAAACTGACCTTTTCTGTATAAATGTGGTGCAACCTATACTTACAGTTAGGGCCTAAATATCTATGCTCAAATTAGTGACTAGCACTTTTGAGCGGTGGCGCTTGAATTTGAATCCTAATTACAACGGGTCAAAAGTAATTCCCGTATAGACAAGGATCAAATTTTTCTTATATATTTTTATAAATATATTATCAATCTAATCAAACATGCTGGATCGGTAAGATCTTTCAAGGCAGGTAAAAATAGGCAACAATGTTTTCCTGACCTTGTGCAACTGGCCTCGCGCTGTATCCTTACTCTCTATCATGGAACCTCGCTATTGTGGATTGCGTTCGAGGAATCTATTTGCTATTGGTCTTTGACAAGATTAACTTTGTTCTCTTAAACTTGTATTTGAGCCAGTAAAACAGTAATATCTTTTAGACCCAAAACTCATTTTAAAATCCATAGTCATTTTAGCTGCATTAAGAGCGTGTGCACAACGTTATCTCGAGTTTGTATTAAAAGTGTCTTTTATTTTCTTTACTAAGTGTATATCCTATTTATAATAAATACTACTATGAGCGCATATAATAATTAATTTCCTAGACCTACGACTAATAATTAACTTCAACAGTTCAAAGCTAACCACCAAGGCTCAGCATCGCACGACCACCGCAAAGGCCAGTCCCAACCCCGCACCGCTGGTGCGGTCCCGCGCCGCTCCCCCGGCCTCCGCCGCTACCCGGGCTATCTTCGCGCCGCCCGTTGCGCCCGCAGGCGCAATTCCGCTGCGAATGAAATGCTATATATATATATTATACTATTATATATAACATATATATATTTTTAATATGTTAATATATATACTTATATAAATAATATATATATCTATATATACTAATATACATGTGAAAAATTCAACTTGAGTTTCTCATAACAAAAGCATAGTCTATCCCCCTGGCGTGTTAGTTCACACCTCTGTTGATTACTGATTTACTGCTTTAAGGTAGGTAATGTACTAATATATATACTATCTATATATATAATTACCGTATATACATATATATATACTATATATATTATACTATATATATATATTATATAATTGTGTGTGCGGGTGAGTGTAACGTGTGAATCTATGGGTGAACGTAAGGTCTATGTGCCTATTGTGCGTATGTGTCGAAAAGAATATCAGTGGTGGTGTGCGGTGCTAATAGTGTAAGTGTAAGTGTCTATGGAGTACGTAGCTAGTGTCTACTGTGTTATGTGCGGTTATGTTGTGAATAAGAGATATAGTTATGTGTGCATAAGTATGTAAGTGTTTAAGTGCTCCTATGGTCAAGTGTAACTGCTTATAAGCTGATCATCATATAGGCGGTACCAAAATGACGGCCATCGAAGATGAGTATCAAGATGAAACCACTAAAGTCTGACGTATTCAAAGCTAAGTATTAAAGTCTGATGGCATCAAAGTTGAGGCATCCAAATAGTCGAGGTATCAAAGTTGAGGCATCAAAAAAGCTGAGGTATCAAAGTCGTTTGAGGCACTCAAAAATATCGAGTGGTTGGTTGGCGTAGTGTATTGGTGTTGTATGTGATTGCTTGGTGTGTAAGTGTGTGTTGTGGTGTAAGTGTGTGTGTTTCGTTGCTGAGAGTGTGAGTGCGTGCATGTGTGTTCTAAATTAATAAAACAATAGGCATGAAGTAAATAGCACTAAGTATAATTATAAAATAAAAATTAAAATGTATTTAATAAATTATACGCTATATGTGTAAGTGAGAGTGCGGGTGGCATTAAGATATCGTGTGTGGTGTGTGTGTGTGTGTGTGCGTGTGTGTGTGTGTGTGTGTGTATGTGTGCGTTCTGTTTGGTGATATGCTGTGTTGACATAATAAGTCAACAATAGGATGAAGTAAATAACACTTAGTTTTATAATAATAAAATAACATGTTGTTAAAATAAATTTATTACGTTAATGTGTAAGTGAGTGCGTGGTGTGTGTGCGTGTGGAGACACAGTCCAACTGTGTTTGGTGCCTGTCGCGGTCGTGTGGTATGTGTGCAGGATAACTCTGTCGTGTGTATGCGGGTCGTCTATGGTGTGTGCCTGTGTGTGTATGCGTGTCAAATAATAATTCGCGCGGAAATTGCGGCCTGCGGGCGCACCGCGGCGGGCGGAACGCGACATATGCGCACCATGCGGCCTGCCGCGCAACGGGGTGCGGCTCACTCTCGCAGTGCCTCGCACAACTGCGATTGACGACCAAGCGGGTGCGGTGGTCTATCTCGCCCAGCATCAACGTCTTGCCAAGGTGAGTACAGCGGTCAGCTAATGAATCTAGTGAAAATTAAGTTATTAATCTTATTCTACCGTGTGAGACATTAATAATTTATTCCTCAAGTAAGATTTTCTATTAATAAATTATGATATATATACACTTCTAGTAAAAATAAATCAACCCTTTAATACAAATCAGAATAACTTGTGCACCACTTAAACAGCTAAGAATGACCGATGATTTTAAAAGTCGAGTTTGGGGTCTTAAAAAGATGAATCAAAACCACACACCTGCTCAAATACAAGTTTAAAGAACAAGGTTAATTTTCAAAAGACGATAAATAATTCTCGACCAATCACATACGTGAGGTCATCAATAGAGATAAGGGCATTACCCCGACAATCACACAGTAAAGGAAACATTTCCTTTTTACCTGCTTAAAGGAAATCTTACCATTCCAGCATGTTTCAGTTTGAAATATATTTATAAACAATTAATAATAAACAATGATCTTAGTCATACGGAATTACCTTTGACCCTTGTATTAGGAATAAAATTAGCCCGCGGTCTACAAAAAAGGCTATTCCTAAAGTAGGCCCAAATTTAGGACCTAACGTGTGTATGCACCACATTTTACAGAAAGCGGTTCAGTTTGAAACATATTTTTACCTGGAATTAGGCTTAATCGCCCCGGGATACAAAAAGGATTATCCTACAACACATTTTACCAAGAAGGAGTCAGTTTACGTATCTGGTAAGGAGTGCGAGGTTGTGTTTCTCGATCGATGGACTTGTCAATGTACATAGATAATAATAATAAAAGAAGAAAAACTATAATCAAATTATAACTTTGAAATTTTTTTATTACATCGACTGAATAATATAAATGTAGTTGAATAATGTTATTTTTAAATGAAGAACTTTACGAAAGTGTTAATATATACTTGTTATGTTAGCGAGAAAGAACTTATTTTTGTTACTTTTTCATAGCACAATAAATGGCCAAAGATGATGTAAAGCAGTAAAAAGTCAATAGAACAAAACGTTGGATAGCTTGGTGTAGAGGGCTAAGTTGCTAGGCTTGACCTAAAACTGATTTACTGAGTTTATTGCTTTAAATTCGGTTATACAAATATTATGTTTTTAATTAAAATCATAAAATATTTTAGTAAAAGTTATTTAAAACTTTGATATTTATAAAATTTTCAATAAAACAAAAAAGATTAACAGGTAAAAACATAAATTCTCGTTGTTTCAAAGATAATGATTGATTATTATAGTTGTTCTAAGAAGATTTATACACATTTAGTTATATGTTGAATGAGTTAAACTATTAACATGCACGTGCTATCTCTTCTTGTATTAGTTGTTTGTTCTTTCTTAATAAATTATACGTTTATATGTGTAAGTGAGTGTGTGTGGTTGTGTGTGTGTGCGTGTGTGTGATGATAGTGTGTTGTGTGTGTGTTGTGATTGTGTGTGTGTGTTGTATGTCGTGTTCTAAATACATAATAACAATAGGCATGAAGTAATAACACTAAAGTTAATAATAAATAAAAAATAAAATAATAAAAATACATAAAAATAATAATAAAAATAATAAAAATAATAATTAAAAATGAAAAATAATAAGTTAAAATAATAAAAAAGATGTAAAACAAACATTTAAAAAACAAACATGTTAATAAATATATGAGCTTAAACAGTAAAGCATAAAAGTTAAAGCATTAAAGCAGAAAGTTAAAACAGTAAAGCAGAAGTTAAAAGTAGAGCAGAAAGTTAAAGCAAGCCTTAAAGCAGTAAAACAAAAGCATAACCCCTTTGATGCTATGTAACACCTCTATTGAATCTTACTGACTTTAACTGCTTTAAAAGGTATGTAATGTTAATAAAATATTATGAGTTTAAAGCAGTTAATGGCAGAGAGTTTAAAACAGTAAAGCAAAATAGGTCTAAAGCAGTAAGTAGTGAGGTTAAAGCAAGTAAAACATGAGTAAAGCAGTGTAAAGCAGAAAGTTAAAGCAGTTAAAACAGAGCTTAAGCAGTGAAAACAGTAAAACAAATAGCCCATACTAACCCTTAGGTGTTGAGGTCTCTACTCAATCCACCCTCTATTATTACTGATTATGCTTTAAGATGCGTGTAAAGTTACTATGTTTTCTAATAAAAGTTCGTACAATTGTAGTAAAATAAAATGATCATATATCAGTACACTCTGTCTTTTTCTTCTTACATTACACATTTTTAAAACTTTATCAAACTTCTAGAAAGTATTAAGTAAAATATAAAGATGTGAGTGGTAAGTGTAAGTGTATCTGTGGGTGTGGAGGTGTGAGTTGTAAAGTGTGGAAAAAAAGTTAAGTGTAAGCGTCTATGGAGAGTGTAAGTGCTTTATAAGTGTCATCAGTGTGTATAGTGTACATAGTAGAACATGTCTGTGTCATAAGTGGTTAGAACAAATACGTAACCTCATAGTAGGAAGTATCCCTAGCAGATTGTAATATACACCTATCGATTCCTCATACCTTGATAACATAAGGGGTAGACACCCTATATTAGGGCTAGTTCTTAGGCCTCGGGGAGGCTCAAGAAAAGTCTTGAAAAAAAGGTGCACTCAGTTTGGCACTATGTGGCACTAAGTTGGCACTAGTGGACTCCTTCACTTGCAATCACTTGGGCGACTCATTGGCACATCTATGTGGCACTCATCTCAATCTCAGCTAGAATAAGTCAGTAGAACAACTAATTAGAACGATCACTAGATACCTTCTTACGGAGATTGGGCAACCATTGCAGAAGCCATCAAGTTAGCGTGGGTCAAAATTGACCCACATGTTATCTTCGGCAAGCGTCAAGACCGAAGTTGATTTGGTGGGTTTGTTTGTGATTGGTGTGTGTGTGTGTGTGTTGTGTGTAAGTAAACGATGTTTAAGTTAAATCGCCTGTGTGAGTGTAAATAAACTCTGTGTGGAGTACAGTAAATCTGTGTGTGCAGTAAGCTAAAATGTTAAGTAAATCTCGTGTGAGTGTTAAGTAAATCTGGGTGTGAGTAACGTAAACTCTTGTGTGTTGAGTAAGAAATTTGTTCTGAGTATTAGATATTTGTGTGTGTGTAACTGAATGTGTAAGTAAAACTCTGTGTGTAGTGTAAGTAAATCTGTGTGTTGAGAGGTAAGTAAATCTGTGTGGTTAAGCTAAAATCTGGTGATGTGTAAGTGGTTTATGAAGGTGTCATAGTGTGTAATGAAACTTATAACCAAACATTGAAACTCATAAAGTTATATTAAGGAACATGAAACTCATAAGCATATTATATACTTTATATATATATATTATATATATATATACATATAATATATATATATATATATATTATATATATATTATATATATATATAATAGTATAATAATATTATATATATAATATATATATTATATATTATATAATATATATACTCGATCACGTGATATCTAGTTGGAAACGGCACGTTACTCTCTGCGCTCTCTTCTCCTCTCTCTCTCTCTCTCTCTCTCTCTCTCTCTCACTCTCTCTCTCTCTCTCTCTCTCTCTCATAGTCATTAGAAAATTGGATATATCCCATCATATACTACTTGAATATATATATATATATATATACTATATATATATATATAATAATATATATATATAAGTATATATAATAGCGAATAAGTCAAATTGTATGATTGCATGAGCATGTTTGGTGAGTGGGTTGACTGGCGAGAGTAAAAATCCACATGGGTGCGTCTTCGAGATATTATTCATTATTATTATTTTATTATTATATATTATTATTGATTATTATTATTATTATTATTAATTATTATTATTATTATTATATCTATATTTATTATTATTATTATTATATATATATATATATATATATAGTATATATAATATTTATATATATATTATCTATAATATATATATATATATATATATATATTTATATATATATGTGCGAAGTAACGGAACAATATAATTGTAATAGTCTATCCCATACAAATCATAATATTTATCAATTCTGGATAGTTTAAATAAATATTTTATTTTATTTGAATAAAGGTAAAATAAATTATTTTTGTATAAATTATAAAAGTCGTTAATATTACAACTACATTGTTCAGGTTTTAAACTAAACGACAATTATTACCGGTGCCCCAAGAGGCCTGATTGTGATAGTTTTTTGAAAAAAAACTTGAAGTTTCTATAATAGGTAAGAGTTTTGGTTTTTCTTTCTTAACCCTAATTTAAAATAGAAGGGCTTTGAAGGTCATCAGGTGGAAGGGCCCTAGTTGCTAGGGCAAATATTATAATAATATATATATACTATAGTATATACTACATATACTATATATATAATATTATATACAATATAATATATATATAATACTATATATAATATATATATATATATATATAGTGTATGGTTCAGGGTTGTAGGTGACAGGCTGGGCGGAGGCTAGGGTTAAGCTGGTTGAGGCATAGGTGTAGGTGTAGGTTAAGGTGGTGGAGGTCCAGTGCAGTCGCTGTAAGCGGAGCGTGAACGCTGGGTGAGAGGCTAGGTGCAGTGTTAAGCTGAGTGAAGGCTGGGTGGATGCTAGTAGTGCAGGTGGAAGCTGAGGTGAAGGCTGGGTGAAGGCTAGGTGCAGGTGTAGGTGAAGGCGGGTGATGGCTAGTGCAGGCTGTAAGAATGGGTTGGAGGGCCACGTTTCGGCGGTGAAACGCGAAAATGCGCCTGCAGGCGCACGCGGCGGCGGGCGGAGAATATTGCGCCTAATGCGCCTGCGGGCGCACCTGCGGGTGCCCAGGATTTGAACCAAAGGTTCCATGCGGGCGTCGGGAAACGCGAACGGTTTAGAACAAGGTTAAGACATTAAAAAGGGGGCTATGCCCCTAAAAGCACATCAAAAATCTACCGTGGCAAAAAAAAAATGAGACCATTGCTCAAAAAATTAGGGCGGGGTACGTAAAACGGTTGCGTGTACAACGGTTGCTGCCGCACCGTTTGGCGCAACCCTTCTTCGAAAGGGTTGCTAAAAATAGGGTTGCCAAAAATGGGTTGCCGAAAAATTAGGGTTGCCAAAAAATTACGGTTGCCAAAAAATTACGGTTGCCAAAAAATTAGGGTGGCCGAAAAATACCGTGGGATAAAAATGACCCATGGAAGATCAAAGGGGGTGGTCGAAAAAAGGTCAAGGCCAAAAAAGGTCAAGGCCCAAAAAGGTCAAGGCCAAAAAGGTCAAGCCACAAAAAGCGTCAAGCCACCCCAAAAAGGTCAAGGGCAGGTAAAAAATTGGGCTCAAAAAAGCCTCAGGTAGGTTCCTGGATGCTGTGGTCAAAATGACCAACACGAGCGGAATGGCCCTGATACTACTTCTATCCCTTGTCACCCCTACCTCTAATTCTTTCATAACCTCATCCATATACAGATTGGATTGCCAAGGAGACATACCACATCCCTGTCTCACTCCGCTATTAATATTAAAATAATCACTTTCTACTCTATTTATTCTTACACACGCTTCACTATCGTCATACACACTTTTGATTCTATTCAGAAGCTTACCACCAACACCATATCCCTAACACCTGCCATAGATTCCCTATTAATCCTATTATACGCCTGTTGCAATCCCTAAAGTCCAAATACAATTTATTTTTCTCATCCCTCATTATCCCAATCATTTGTTTCAATGTACAGATTTGATCCACACATCCTCTACCACTTCTAAACGCACCTTATTCTTCCCAAAATTAATTCTTCACTCATTCGACGCACTCTTATCGACCAAAAATATCAACATATATCTTTCACCTACAACACTCAAAAACTAATTACCGTATAATATTACAGTTACATTTTACCCAGATAACCCTTATATAAACGGTACTAATAATGACCGTCCTCCAATTCCCTCGGAACTATACCCTCCTTATAAAACGTTTTGTTATACAACTTCCAAATTCCATTCAATCCAGCCATCTCGACCTATTATATATATATATAATATACGTATATATTATATTAAAATTATATATATAGATATATACTATATATATAGTAACTATATTACTTATATATAATATATTATAGCTTATTATATTACGAACATATTACTTTACTATGTTTTTCGTTAATTGGTGAATCTGATAGAGAGTTTGAGAGGCATTGTACAAAGATTTGTGAGGTGTGTAAAAGGATGTGGCTTTGAAAGTTAAACTCATTTAAAGAGTAAGGTTGGGTTAGAGTGAGGACAGTCCTCGGGTGTGAAGCTTATGCTAGAGGTGAGCAAGCATGGACACAAGTGAGCTGAGTCATTAATATTAGAAATACTAGACTTGTTGGACGAAAAAGAGGAACGCATGAGCCGAGGTGGTGTAGTAGGTAGTTGTGATTTGCAGCGAAGGAGGCTGGTGCAACTTAAATCCTGGTGGATTGTAAGAGAGTGACTAAGCTTGAGTGGCGCTAGTGTCTTGCGTGGGTAGTTGTTACCTGTCGTTAATGTAGAGTAGTTAAGACTATGTCTTGGAATAAGAGGTATAGATTTAAAAGATACAATGTCGTTCGGCATGGACAATCTTGACGGGGCGTTGTTAGTGTGAGAAGACATTGATAAAATGAGCGAATGACGCTATTACAGAGTTGCTAATGCCACTTTATGGTATGACAAAAGGCGCGATAAATAGAGCGAATAAATGAAAGTGATGCTTAGATCGGTTTTGGTCATTGGCAAAGGAATGGATAGGTAACGAAGAAGTAGAGGATGTGTTAGTGAGTGAGTCGTGTTCGGAGAATCGACTGGCTGGGAGACGAAGAAAAGAGGATTGAGTCAGCAAAAGAATGTCGGATGAGTGAATGTGAGTTTGGCAGGGCGAGAAAATAAGTGACACTGAATAGATAAGATGCAGGGTTTTAAGTGAGTGTATGGTTTGTGGCCCACCTGGGCCAAAGGATGAACCCTACATTGGCAGTGCCATAGTGAGGGCCGTCGCGGTCCGTAGAAGCTTTAGGTGGTTTCTGATGCGAGAGTCCCACTAATAGTATAAAAGTCGACGGTAGGCTGGACTTTCTCTTCGACTTGTGTCTGTCATGCTCTCCTACTTTTCTGTTTCTCGTAATCGTTACGGCCACTTACCCACCAGCTGGGGGAATAAACGGTGGTGATGATGATGATTTGTGTATGATTCGAAACGTCATACTATTACACTAATATATATATTATTATATACTTACCTATTCCTCATATATATTATCATATATTATAATATACTATATACTTATATCTATAATATATTATATATTAATATATATTAATATATAAATTCGAAGCTGTTAGTCGCTAAGTTATGGGGGAAATAGGGCTTAGATTAGAATAATGGGGCCTGAAGTAATTCTTAAACACATAAATATTACATATATTATTACACCATTATTAATACCATAATAGCTGTTATGGAGTTCCAGCTGGATCCCTGTCCGACGGCACTGTGAACTGGAAGACTTAAAATTTTTTTTTCTCCAAAAACATCTCCCAATGTGTGTTACAAAATCCCGTTTTAACTGCACCTCTTGCTAATTGGAGAAACTAATGATTTCCACTAGGGCGGTAAAAAACACCACTCAAAACGCAAGACCTTTCATACAATGACTACAAATTCTGCCTCACTTTACACAGATCACACTCAATCACAAAATTAACCTCAATGACATGACCCCTATCATACAGTAGTTGACCCCTTACAACGCCATTAATTGAATCCTTTGCATCGTAGTAGTTCTGTCAACAACTATAACAAACTACAAGGCGAATACTCTATAGATCCCACACTTACAAATTATTGATCACCACACTTTTTTTCAAAAAAATCTTAACAAACGATACTCTAATTAATTCTCAGATCTTACCATTTTATTATATTTAAACTTCTCAACTTTTCAGTGATTTAAATTAAATTCTTTTTAGTGCCTTTCATAATCGGTTGTTCGCGACAGAGATTCCAGCACGGATCGAAAGCTAACGCCCTTCATAATACAGAAGACTTTATTTTTATTTTTAATGATATGTGTAATATTTATCGTGTTTAAGATACGTTCAGAGCGCTCCTATACCTGCTACCATTCCATATAGATATACTTATATATATTATATATTATACGACAATATATTATATATAGCTATATATACTATACTATATATATAGATATATATATATAATATACTATATATATATATATATACGTACTAATATATATAACTATAATAATATATATATTATATCATATACTATATATATTATAACTATTATATGACTGTATATATATATATAATATAGTATATATATATAACCTAATAATACTTATATATATACATATTTAACGTATGACTAATAAAGAACGAAATACTATAACAATATATATCTATATTAATACTTATAAGACATTATATATGTATAGGATATAGCATATTTAACGTATGTTATATAATAGAACACGAAATAACTCTTAACATTGTAAATGTCAAATTTATTTAGAAGTACATTCTATAAAAAGAAAATATTCAATGTTTAGAAAATATTAAATAGGAAAATAAATAATCGATTGGCAGTTAGCACAAAGTCCCAATAAGTCACCATGCAAAACCACAGCACAAGTACCACAGTACAAAGGCTCAAGTACAAGTACATAGTACACAGTTTCACCAAGTGTTTTTAGAAACCTGCACAGTACAGATACAAGGTACCAAAGTACTCCAAAAAATGTACCTAAGTACAAGTACAAGTACAAGTACTTGTCCTTGAACCCAAGCCAAGTAGTATAAAATATGATATAACATACATATATATATCTTATAATAATATATACTAAGTATAATTATAATTATATTATGTATAATATATATATACTATATTATACTACTACTAATATATATCATATATATATACTAACTACTTATTATCATCTAATGAATATGCCAGTATATACTTATACTAATATATACGGTATGTCATTAATATCCATATCAAATCAAATATATCATATAAATTTAAAAAAATAAATGATCCATAATTATTAGGGTTATAATATATATTACTAAGCTATAATAAAAGTTCACATTCATTTTTTGTGTAAAGTAAAGGTTGTAACTTTTAAACTTACCATAATGTACTGATATAACTATATTATATCACCTATATTATATATTGACTATATATATACTATATATATATATTATACTATACTTCTTGTGTTAGTGAATTCCGTGAAGATTAATTAAATTCATTTGAACACTTAAGAGAGTAAAATTAATGTCCTAGTCGATCCCAACACTCCAGGTGCTCATTGTGGTCTTCCATTGATCGGATGGTACTTTTAATTTCATGGAAAAAGGAAATAACTGGAAATATATTTACACATTTTTCCATGTATGAAAAGAAAAAAAGAAATAAAACGAGTGAAGAAGAAGAAGAAGAAGAAGAGAGAAGAAGAAGAAGAAAGGAAAGCAAATAGAATCTGCAAAGAAGAGGAAGCTCAACTCAAGAGAGAAGAAGATGATAGGAAAGTTAAGCAAGAAGAAAGAAAAAAAGGAAGAAAGAGCAGCAAAGATGACGAAGACAGAAGAGACTGTGTGGCCTAAGAAAGTAAAGAAAGAAGAAGAAGAAGAAGAAGAAGAAGAAGAAGAAGAAGAAAAAGAAAAAGAAAAAGAAAAAGAAAAAGAAAAAGAAAAAGAAAAAGAAAAAAAAAAAGAAAAAGAAAAAGAAAGAAAAAGAAAAAGAAGAAGAAGAAGAAGAAGAAAAAGAAAAAGGAAAAGAAGAAGAAGAAGAAGAAGAAGAAGAAGAAGAAGAAGAAGAAGAAGAAGAAGAAGTTCAAACTTTCAGTGTTGAAAATTATATAGATAATCCGACAGAAGTTCGGTTTCCGCATCCGATTTCGAGAAAACTTTCCAATCCAACTCTAAGTCCAACTCCGGTACCAAAAAATTTACCGATTTTAAAATTTCAAACTCCGATTCCAATTTAAAAGCCACAACCCCGATGACAATTAAACATTATAAAGTGATATACATGAAAAGTATAATTGCACGCACGTATGTATACCTTGTTTAGTATTAAAATGTTAAACATGGATTTATTATTCCTATTTTGAAGACGAGTCAAATGTATGAGCAAATGCGATAAATAATTATTGTATCATAATATTAATTTGAGAATACGTAAACATTTATGTAATTGTAATGTAAGAATAAGAAAATAAAAATTAATAAAATTAGAAGGATATGCCAAAGGAGAAGAAAACATTGGAATTATAATGAAGTCCTGATTTAATTTAATTGCTCATTATGTGGTGCCAATTGGGTGGCACTGTCCTTCATATAGTTCAAAGGTCGCGGTTTATTTAGTGATTAGGTATAAAGATCGGGTAAAGTGAGTAATTATTGAAAGTATATATATATATCATTATAATTATTATATATATTATATTATTATATATATATATATATATATATAATTATATATATATATATATATATATTATATATATATATATATATATTCTATATATAATATATATTATATTATTATATATATATGTAGATACTAGGCGGTGGGAACTGACGGGAAATAGTAACGAAGCAGATCGTTGTCTCTGCTTCTTAAATCTGGCACCCTAATCTGGTAATTTTTTGTTGTGCTTTTTTTTTTTTCATACTTATTTTATGAAATTTTTTCTACCATTTGTTTTACTAAATTTTGCTACTTTTAACCGTTTTGCCGAGAATTTGCGCTAAATTCTGGCAGAACTTACCTAATCCATTTCGATTATTACGCCGTATTTTGCGACTTTTTTTCTTTTCTGACTAAGTTTTTATAGTCTACTTTTTCTACGAGTTTTCTGCGACTTTTCTATCTCCTTTCTCGATTTTTACCTTTTGATTATTTTGGGGATTTTTTCAACCCAATTGGCAGCCCTGCGCGCGTGATCGAAGGACAAAAAGACTGTGAAAACCACTTACGGAGATTTTGGAAATTTCCAAAAGTCATGTTCCGCAGACTGTACTTGGAAATTCCGAATGTTATTTTCATTAGATTTTGACGTTTTGAGGTGTCAAGTTAGGGTTTTTTTAAGTCGGGAATTGTTGAGCAATAAGCGATATGTTGTTCATTTTTTTTATGCGTCCCCAGAAAGGGGGTGAGCGGTTGCCCGACTCACAAAAGGTTTTTTTTTGTTCTAGACTAGGTTTTAAATGAATGGTCGGAAGATAATTTTGATGGTTCCAATCAGATTTATCGTGTTTCGTTACTCCCTATATCGTTATTATTAGGTAATTACTTATTTGTTTCTTGTCTAACTGTTAGCTTTTTGGCTGGTTGGTTTTTTTACATTAAAAAATATAATCGAAGAAAATAATTACAATAAATTAACATTCGATTAATCGTTGTAGTGATTGCCCCAGGTTCAGAGACAACTTCTTTCGCTAGGAAAGAATAGATCTATCGCTTTCAAACTTGGTAGGTTATCGGTCTGTATTGTGTGTGATAAACTGATCTCACGCGAGTTTTGGTGAACCCTAGGTGCCCCTAGAGGGGGGTGCTACTCCCTTAGCGCCAGATCAATAGTCTCTTGAAAACCAGTTAGGCTGTAACGTATAGGGGTTCTTTAAAAATTGTACGATGTGAAGGTATATGATGACGAATTCTCGCGACGGAGACGAGATTACGTCCAGGGTCTCGCGTCCCCCTAAGGGGGGAGCGGCTCCCCCTCTAAAATTTAAATTGATTTAGAAGATTGAATAACTATGTGAAACAAGGTTAGTGATCGTGAGGACGCGAGACCGAAGTTGGAGTTGAGATGGAAACAGTGATTCGGATTCGTGGAGTCCAGGCGACCCCCACGAGGGGTGGTCCCAGTTGAAAAAAAAAAGATTAGAAGAAATGCATGGAATGTCAGTAAGGAAGAAAGAGAGAATGAAGAAGAAAGAGAAGGAAGAAAGGAAGTGAGGAGAGAAGGGAAATGTATTTCGTCCATGAGAATTGAGGAAGGAGGAGTCGAGGAGTAGGTCACAGACGGCCGGTGCTGGAGCCTGGGTGCGGTGCCGACATAGCTAAATTTATTCATTTAATAATACAAGTTCATTACTGTTTACATAACTGCTTCTGTCTCTAACTGATGTACATGTGTCGCTATCGTATATTGCATTGCATCATTGCAAAAGAATAAACCGTCTTCTAAATGTTGGAAGACTAACATGTCTATTTTCAAAGTTCTCATTTCTTTTTATAAACGTTAAACTAATATAATTTTTTTTCCTAAGTGGAAACATGCATATTCTGGTTTTACTATTTTTTTTATTAATTTTTTTTATTTTACATTATACCTTTGTATTAATTTATTATTTAATTGTGTATTTTTATTTTATTTTTTAATTTATTTTCTAACTTTATTTTTTTTTTTTTTATCTTCGTTATTTTTTCATTTATATTTTTTTTACTTGTATTCATCCCAATATTTGTATTCAATATATCTTTATCTTTTTCTTCTAAAAAACCTTTTTATATTTTTTGCCAAGCTTAAAAAACAGTGAACAACATTTGTGTTAAATTTTTTTTTTTTTATTTTATTTTTTTATTTTTATATTTTTTAATTTTTTATTTTTTCTAAAATTTATTTGTTTTTTATGTTTTTATTTTTTTAGATTTTTTTTTTTACTTTAATGAGATTAAAAATTTTTTAATATATTATATATAATATATATATATATATCTAAGCTTCGACTTTCTAATATATTAAGCTTAACAGTATCTTCCTTGTGTTAAGTATGCCAAATAATGAATATCAATATAATATATATAAATATCATATATATATAATGATATATATATTAGTATATATTATATATATTATATGCTGATGGTATAATTATATCATTAATTAATTAGATAGTTTACCAATTATTCATAATATTGAATATATTTATATAATATAGTGATATACAGCTTTGGGGCCCCCCCGTCGCCAGAGAACTTTTCTCTTCTTCTTCTCTCCGTTTTTGCGCGCTTGCTCGGTTCGCCCCTGGAGAATGTTTTTGTGCAAGGTGTTGTTATTTGATAATGGGAATGAGTAAAACCTAATAATTATTTTTATTAATCTTAATTAATATATTATATATAATATATATATTTTTTTAATTAATAAATAATGTATAAAAAATTAAATACTAATTAATGAAACAGAATTTAAATAATTAAATAAAAGGAGTGGATAATCATTTTTCTTCAGGAATTCCAAAGGACATCCTTTCGTAATAAATAATAAGTGCCATATATTAATAATATATTATAAAGTATGTATTTATGAGTTAGATTATAATCCCTGAATTCAGATACTTTTTTTAAAATGTGTAGTAAGTTTTTAATAGTTTGCTAAAGATAAATAATATAAATTAAAAACTTTAAATATATAAAGATTATTAATTAAGTATAAAATATTAGTTAGAATAATTAAATATTGATATAGTATATTGTAGGCATGATATTTAGATTTTCTTAGTGCTATGAGAGGTGCAGAGAGCATTGAACTCATACGAGAAAAGCACTGAATAAAAAAATAGAGATGACAGTTAAATTTACTCAAAGACTTACTAGAAACGGCCATAGAATGGTCAATTAATGTATATAGTTTTGGTGCGATGTTGGTTATTCTATATACATTAGTATAATTGCAGTGATTGTTATTCCATGTGTAATATAATTAATGAGTATCGAGGAAGAGGTAAAGTATAAGAGTTAGTTGCGAAGGTCCATATTCTATCGTTTTAATACTGAACTGAAGGATGATTAAAAGTTAAAATATAGTTTAGGAACATCATATAGGTGTTAGTGTTAGTGAGAGGGAGGCGAACAAAAATGTCATTATCTACATGTATACTAATTCCGAATAGCTTTGGTTTTCATGATGAGACTCGCTAAATGTATTTCTTTAATTCTGTTTAGTTCCATAATGTTACTGGAAGATGAGATAGACAGTGGGAGATCCTCATACTCATGGCGACCGAAAGATATGTTTAGTTAATTTTGTACAATGAAAATGAAAAGAACTTATGTTGTTAAATAGATGAAGATTTTATGAGCTGTTTTAAAGATATTAAAACGGGTGAAAAAGGTCCAATATCTTATCTAATTGTTTTCCCCAATAGAACTAAATTGACCCTCAATACCTTCAATACGTTTTCCAATTCTGAATTCACATCTGTTCAACTTCTTTTTATTAAACTAAGAGAGCAGAAAAGGAGGAGAAGAATGAAGATGGTCCGGGGTTGTTAAAAGGAACATATAGCAGTATGTACAAATTCCTCAGATTACCATTATATGCGTTAAAAAAGAAATATTACCAAAAAATAATTACCGCTCATTCGATCTTAAAAATATTAAGACATCACCTTAAAAAAAGTACATTCTCCAAACCCCCAAAGAACGAAAAGAA
>JABUQX010116373.1:0-34407 GCA_015478945.1 Trachelipus rathkii | reverse complement strand
GCCGCACCGCCCCGCACCGCGCCTCTGGCTCCGACATATATTCTATATACAGTTTAGAGTTATCGTATCGTGATAAAATTTGGAGTGGTGTTAAGATGGTAACAAAACCTCAGTGTATACGAAGTTACGTCCCATGGGTCCCCCCGAAGGGGGACCCACCCCCATTAAAAAATTAATTGATCGTATAAGGCTGAAATTTGGTGAGAGGATTCAGAGTTGAGTTTCTAGAAAGACTTAGTATAGGAATCTGAGGAGTTGGCTCCGGCACCGGTGCTGGAGCCACTGCGGTGCTTAGTTATAAACTTCGTATAACCAACAATTGTGTGGTTATATATGTGTATAGTGATCTGTAGATTTTCGAGAAAATAATGGTTTCAGAACCATCAGAAAAAGATAAAAATAAAAATTAAATAAATAAATAAAATAAATAAATAAAATAAAATAAATAAAATTTCTTACACCTTTTTGTTGTTTTATACTTACAAATTTACGTTTTTAACATGTACCCTAAGCAGAAATACAGTAAACAAACACCATCCATCTTTACCTTCCTGTCCACCCTTCCTGTTCCAGTTGTGATCTACTTGGATCTATTGATTAAGGTCAAATTTTTACTAAAATTTTCATGTTTTACATACCCTAAAGCAGTAAATCACTAAATCAAACCCCCATCCAGCCAGCATCCAACCTCCCTCCTGACCATCTGTGGATCTATGGATCTATTGATTAAGGTCACATTTGAGTATCATTTTTGGAATAAACATAACATAAAATTCAAGTTCTTTATACAAAAGATCAGAACAATAATATGTTGACGCTACAAAGTTTTCAAGTTAATTAAAGCTTAACTTAGCATCAACTGAACTATGAATATAACCCACAACGAGAAACTTAGCCCGTCTTAGACAGGAATAAATGGTTAACGTTAACAAAGTTTCACACCTAACACCAGTAAAGTACCTTATTCTCATACTTTGTCAAGCGTGTCTCTAACAGACCAATGTTAATTTTACATTACCATGGTGATATGTAACAAAAATTTGCCATAACCGTGTGAGTGATTATCATACAGACCAATGAGTATACTCTAACGTAACAAGTTTTCACATTAATAAAGCTAACACTTAGCATCAAACTCTGAACTAAAATATAATTGTTAAACAAAAGGCAAAACCAGCACACATCTTACAGCAAGAATAAACTGCTACAACCTTTAACAAATATCACACTTAACACTAGCCATCAAACCTATTAGGGTAAAGAAAACAAGTAAAGTTTTTATTCTCTGTAAAGCTAAAACTATGAAACATAACATCTAACACACAAAACGGCTACACGAATAAACAACCAGCCCCAACATCATTAAACAACAGCGATGACATAAGGGGGCAGTATAAAACATGTTTTTCAAGTGTATAAACATATAATTTCCAATAAAAGACAATTAAATAAATAAATACATTCATACATATAAGTTTTTAAATATATTAAAACCATCTATCAGCGTGCGAAAGGATCTGTATAAATGAGCAAGTTCTATATGTTTCTCAGAGATTCAACACCATCCGAAAAGATGTAAGCATAAATACAACTTGCTGCACTAAACCATTTTCTGCATATTTCGGTTCAACAGCACTCACTCGCTCCCGCCAGCGAGAAGTAAACGTATCCTGGCGGATAGTTATTAAGGCATTTCTGTATACTGCATTATACGGGAAACCACATGGTTCAGTGTAAATATTGTAGATTACACCATGAGCTATATGAATTAAGTCCTCGAGTACCGCAACAACTTTAAGATGAGACTTTAAGTCGTTTTTTATTTTCATGTTAAACAAGCTGTTATTATTTGCAGATGTCTGAACAGTGAACCTATACACGTACGCATGAATGTGGACAGCATCATTGGGCTTCCAATAGTGCGTACATCAATACTTTAACATTATTTAGATGCAATGAAAGCAACATCTATTTTGGTTTTAGCCGATCAAAATGTGACAACGATTAGATCGTTTAGACTAGCGTAATCATCTTGAGTTCCTCGGACCTAATCAGCTTCGAGGTCTGTCGATTTTAAAGCTTCTGGATTTTCATCTAACGATTATAATTCAACCGTATGTTCTTAACAGCAACTGGAACACAGGTAATATATTGCTCTCAATTCGTTTTACGAAAAAAATGTAATTGACACATTGCTGGGGTATTACAAAGATCCTCGTAAAGAGGACATCCGTAGAAGGAGAACGAGAGGTCATCATATCAACACAACGAAAAATGTCTTACTGGCAAAATTCGTATGTATAAACAACCCTTATAGGTAATGAGATTCTTTCTTTCAGCCAATCAGAGAAAGCTAATACAGAATACGACGTTACGAATGAATCACATCAGTTCAAATGGGCATATATTCTCGCTAGACAACAAACAACAACAGCAAACAACAAACAACAAACAACAACAACAACAACAACAACAACAACAACAACAAAAAACAACAACAACAACAACAACAACAACAACAACAACAACAACAACAACAACAGCAACAATAACATAGTACAAGAATAAGTTCTTTATATACCAACCAACGAATATATGCTAACGTAACATTGTTTTCACATTATAAGTCTAACATAGCATTACCAGAACAAGAATATATTGTACAATAACAAATCTAACACACCTTACGCTAGATTAAACAACTAACATTAACAAAGTCCATACTTAACGAGGTAAAGTACCTTAGCACAGCATACAAAACGCACCTATTCACTCTTTTCAAGCATATCTCTAACATATTCAATGTTATTTTACATTAACAAAGGATTTACGTAACATTTAGAGTATCATACAAACATTTACACATAGTAAAAACCTGGAAATATTTTTAGGGCTTATCTTCTTATTGCGACTACACCCCCCCTTTCAGAAAATTTCAACATGGAAACGATGCAAAATTGATTTTATGCTATAACCATTTGCTTAAAGTGATGCAATACTTATTATATTATATACAAACTGGTAGGTGGTGCAACGGTGCCAATCATACAAGGTGATTTGACACACTGTATAGACTTGGGAGAGCTGAGTTATATATAAATCAGTGAGCTACTCGAAGGGGTATTCTTAATCAAGAGCTCTTACGATCAACACTTTAAGACACATTTCGTTAGATCCTGTTGTATCATTATCCGAGTTTTTTTTTTTTCAAATCAATACTTATTCAGCTAAGTAAGATTTTTTTTTTATTATTATTTAATATATATTCTCATTTAAAAATAACATTGTAACACATCTGGTCAATAATTAATGACACGTAAAGTAATTAAATACATTATCAATTAAGAATAGAGGGAAAATGATATATGCACATGTCTAAAAAAGTGATTCTTTTCCAGAAATGTGTTGAATATACAACCATACATTTGAATGACTATTTATTCCAGGCTAGTCCTTCGAGAATGAATCCCCCAGATAAGAAGAGAAAGACCACTATAACAGACATAACGCATATCTCTGTAGAGAAACTTAAAAAGTCAATGGAGAGGCATACATATGAAGTAAAGGTTATTGATGAAAACTTCTTCCAAGGATTGAGAGACCTTGAACCAGCAATGACTTCACTAACAACCATTTCGAATGATGATGATCTTGAAGCGTCATTCGAAATGGTTGTTAATGGAGTCATTGATGCTATATTACAAGACTTAGACTATGATAGGATTCGTATGAGGGTTGGAATCAATTTCACTTTTGGCGATGATCAGTCACCTGACCGGAAATACTATGTAAACATCAGTTAAAGGGTGAACTTTACTAATGTAACGATGTTTGAAACTAAGATTTTGGGGCTTTAGTTTCAAACATCGTTACATTAGTAAAGTTCACCTAGAGAAAGATGCTGTAGACCATGCTTTCAAAGCTGTTGTTCTGTTTAGGAAAATAACTCATGATATCATAAACGCAACTAAGAATATAATATACAAAGGCAAACTTAACATACTAGTGTATGAATAATAAGCTAACATCCTGAAAATTCCTACTTATCAAAGTGTAAAGTAGCTAATAGGTCATACATTACTCGATGCCTCCACTTTTCTCGCATATCAGCACAGTAAAGTCGTACTCATCTACAAAATCCTTAATAAGTGACCAATTCTATCAAAGATACCAAACATCTTGAACTATGAATTAACACTATTCTTCACAAAGTGTCACTTCGTTTGAGTATAAACACAATGAGTATGAATAAACATAGAGCATACCAAAATTCTAGAGCAAACCTACATTACTCCAACAAAAAAACTTAACTAGGCTCATCGTTTCAACCACACATCACTAGGTTTTAACACAGTAATATTCTTACAAAAACTATTCATTTTCTAACAAGCAGTGTTATTTCACATGTATAGTAATATTTCAAACATAACGTACCTACTTACGCAATAACATTGTTAATTAATTCAAGAGTATCTAAAGCAACAACATTTACCACCCGAGCAGAAATAAACCCGGGTGTCATGTACCTTCCTGGGTTGATTTTTATGTATGGGATTCACCCCAGAATGGGGTGTAAGCAGGCTGTGGCCTCAGCCCGGAATGGGCTGAGGCCTTACTCCCTCCTTCGCAGCGGTAATGCCTTGCTTACTACCCCTTTCTGGTGATCCCCTCCAAGATTCATACCCTTTCAAGGGCGCATCCCCCTGGGTTTTCTCTCGGGTGGTAATGTGTTGTTGCTTTAGATACTCTTGATAAATATGAAAACTGTTTATTCGTAATTTAGGTACGTTATGTTAAAATATTACTATGACAATGTGGAAATAACACTGCTTTGTTAGAGAAAGATGAGTTTTATAGTAAGGATATTACTTGTGTTAAACTATTGATGATGTGTTAGAACGTGAGCCTATGGTTAAGTTTTTTTGTTGGTTATGTTAGGTTTGCTCTAGAATTTTGTTAATGTCTATGTTTATTCATACTTCAATTGATGTTATACTCAAACGAGTGACACTTTGTTGAAGATAGTGTTAATTCATAGTTCAAGATGCTGGTATCTTTTGATAGATTGGTCACTTTGAATGTAAAAAATCTACCTCAAATCTCTCTTGAGTGAAGGAGCATATCGGAGATGTATGACCTATTAGCTACTTTACCTTTGATCAGTAGGAATTTTTCAGGATGTTAGCTTATTATTCAACAGTATGAAGTTTAAGTTTGCCTTTGTATATTATGACACGTGGTTGCGTATAGTTTATCTTTAGTTATTACCTAAGACAGAACAACAGCTTTGAAAGCATGGTCTACAGCATCTTTCTCTAGGTGAACTTTACTAATGTAACGATGTTTGAAACTAACGCCCCAAAATCTTAGTTTCAAACATCGTTACATTAGTAAAGTTCACCCTTTAACTGATGTTTACATAGTATTTCCGGTCAGGTGACTGATCATCGCCAAAAGTGAAATTGATTCCAACTCTCATACGAATCCTATCATAGTCTAAGTCTTGTAATATAGCATCAATGACTCCATTAACAACCATTTCGAATGACGCTTCAAGATCATCATCATTCGAAATGGTTGTTAGTGAAGTCATTGCTGGTTCAAGGTCTCTCAGTCCATGGAAGAAGTTTTTCATCAATAACCTTTACTTCATATGTATGCCTCTCCATTGACTTTTTAAGTTTCTCTACAGAGATATGCGTTATGTCTGTTATAGTGGTCTTTCTCTTCTTATTAGGGGGATTTCATTCTCGAAGGACTAGCCTGGAATAAATAGTCATTCAAATGTATGGTTGTATATTCAACACATTTCTGGAAAAGAATCACTTTTTTAGACATGTGCATATATCATTTTCCCTCTATTCTTAATTGATAATGTATTTAATTACTTTACGTGTCATTAATTATTGACCAGATGTGTTACAATGTTATTTTTAAATGAGAATATATATTAAATAATAAAAAAAAAAATCTTACTTAGCTGAATAAGTATTGATTTGAAAAAAAAAAAACTCGGATAATGATACAACAGGATCTAACGAAATGTGTCTTAAAGTGTTGATCGTAAGAGCTCTTGATTAAGAATACCCCTTCGAGTAGCTCACTGATTTATAATAACCCAGCTCTCTAATCTATACAGTGCTGTCAAATCACCTCTGTATTGAATGCACCGTTGCCCCCCTACAGTTTGTATAAATAACTATAATAAGTATTGCCTATCACTTTATGCAATGATAAAGCTTAAATCATTTTCATTGTCTTCATGTTGAAATTTTTCTGAAAGGGGGGGGGTGTAGCTCCAAAAAGAGCATAAGACCTAAAAATATTCCCAGGTTTTACTTATTGTGAATGTTTTGTATGATACTCTTAAATGTTACGTAAATCCTTTGTTAATGTAAATAAACATTATAGTTAGGATATGCTTTGAAAAGAGTGAATAGTGCGTTGTATGCTGTGCTAGGTACTTTTCTGTTGTTAAGTATGAATGGAGCTTTGTTAATTGTTTTAGTTGTTTATTCTAGCGTAAGGTGTGTTAGATTTTGTTATTGTACATTATATTCTTAGTTCTGTAATGCTATGTTTAGCTTTTATTAATTGAAAAAACATGTTACGTTTAGCAATATTCGTTGGTTGCGTATATAAGAACTTATTCATTGCACTATATGTTCTCTGTGTGTGTTGTTGTTGTTTTGCTTGTTGTTGTTTGTTGTTTTTGTTGTTGTTGTTGTGTTGCTGTGTGTGTGTGTCTAGTCGAGTAATATATGCTCCATTTAACTGATGTGATCATCGTACGTCGTATTCGTTTATCTCTGATGCTGAAGAAAAGAATCTCATTTACCTATAGGGTTGTTTATACATACGAATTTCGCCAGTAAGACATTTTTCGCTGTGTTGATATGATGACCTCTCGTTCTCCTTCTTCGGATGTCCTCTTTACAGGATCTTTGTAATACCCAATGATGTGTCATTACATTTTTTCGTTAAACGAATGAGAGAGCAATATATTACCTGTGTTCCAATTTGGAGTGCAAGTAATATATCACTATTAATTCATATCGGTTTTAAGAATCCTCAAGATATCGGACAAGCCTCGAAAGCTTGGATAAAGGGAGTATTGTGTCATTCTGTTGACATCGTCTCTTGAGAAATCAGAGGTGACAGCTTGAGCGGCTTATTAATAGAATAGATGTTGCTTTTCATTGCATCTAATAATGTTTAAAAAGTATGATGTACGCAACTATGGAAGCCAATTATGGCTGTCACATTCATGAAGTACGTAGTATAGGTTTCACTTGTTAGACATCTGCAGAAATATTAACAGCTTTGGTGTTTACCATGAAAAACGACTTAAAGTTCTCATTTAAGTTGCAACTCGTAGACTCCTAAATATAGCTCATGTGTAATCACGATAACACTTGAAACATGTGGATTTCCCGTATAATGGCAGTATACAGAAAATTGCCTTAATAACTTCAGCCAGGATGACGTTTTACTTTCTCGCTGGCGGGAGCGAGTGAGTGCTGTTGAACCGAAATATGCCAGAAAAAATGGTTTAGTGCAGCAAGTTGTATTTATGCTTACATCCTTTCGGAGGGTTGAATCTCTGGAGAGACATATAGAACTTGCTCAATTTATACAGAATATGTCCACCTGATTAGATGGTTTAATATATTAAAACTTATATGTATGAATGTTATTATTTATTTAATGTTCTTTTTATTAGAAATTATATGTTATACACTTGAAAACATGTTTTACTGCCCCCCTTATGTACGCTTTGGTTTAAGATGAGGGGGCTGGTTGTTTATTCGTGTAACCGTTGTGTGTTAAGTATGTTATGTTCATAGTTTCTTTACAGAGAATAAAACTCTTACTTGTGTCTTTACCCAAAGGTATCTATTGCTAGTGTTAATGTGGATCTTTGTAAGGTTAGCAGCTTATCTTGCTTAAGATGGTCTGGGTTGCCTTTTGTTAATACTTAGCAGTTGATGCTCTGTTAGCTTTAATTTAATGTGAAAACTTTGTTACGTTTAGCATATATTCGTTGGGTCTGTATGATAATCACACACGGTTATGGCAAATTTGTTATCATATCACCATGTTTAATTGTAAAAATTACATTGTCAATGTTAGAGACACGCTTGACAAAGTATGAATAAGGTACTTTACTTTATTAATGTTGAAACTTTGTTACGTTAAACCATTTATTCCGTGTCTAAGACGGCTGCTAAGTTTCTCGTATGTGGGTTATACATAGTTCAGTTTGATGCTAAGGTAAGCTTTGATTACATTTGAAAACTTTTTTTCACGTCCAAACCTATTGTGGTTGATGTTTGTATAAAGAACTTGATTTTATGTTATGTTTATCCAAAAATGATACTCAAAATGTGACCTTAATCAATAGATCAATAGATCACAGATGGTCAGGAGGGAGGTTGGATGCTGGCTGGATGGTGGTTTGATTTAGTGATTTACTGCTTTAGGGTATGTAAAACATGAAAATTTTAGTAAAAAATTGACCTTAATCAATAGATCAATAGATCACAACTGGACAGGAGGGTGACAGGAAGGTAGATGGATGGTGTTTGATTTACTGATTTACTGCTTTAGGGTATGTAAAAACGTAAATTTGTAAGTTATAAACATAAAAAGTGTAAGAAATTTTATTTATTTATTTATTTATTTATTTATTTATTTATTTTTATTTTTATCTTTTCTTGATGGTTCTGAAACCATTATTTTCGAAATCTACAGATCCTATAACATATATAAGCACATCAATATTGTTGTTATACGAATGTTTATTAACTAAGCACCGCAGTGGCTCCAGCACCGGTCCGGAGCCAACTCCTATACCTCTAAAGTGGTCTTTCTAGACTCAACTCTGAATCTCTCACCAAATTTCAGCCTTATACGATCAATTAATTAAGGGTGGGTGGGTGCCCCCCTTCGGGGGGACCCATGGGACGTAACTTCGTTATACCTTGAGCGTTCCTCCCCAACTAACCCCACTCCATATTTTATCACGATTACGATAACTCTTAACTAATAGATATATGTCGGAGCAGAGGGCGCGTTTGCGCGGGCGAGTGCGCGCGCTGGTGCGGGGCAGTGCTGTGCGGACTCGGAGTCGCGGACGCAGGCGCAAAAATCTTATAATGAGATAACCATCTTACTTCTTCTGTACGTAATAGTAATGACCAAGTAATGAAAGGATGAAGGTGTGTGTGTGCGCGCGCGCGCTCTCGCGCCAGCTTGACGTAATCTCGGCTCGGTAAATAAACACGCCTCGATCTTAAAACTCTCGTTAGGCTAAACTCATCATTCAGATCACTCCACAAGGGTAAAGCGCAATTATCGGCGTCACCCCTCGGGTGTGACCCCCCTCTATATACATCCTACAGACTGAAATTACACGGATTCGAGCTTATCCCATATATAAGATTATATTCCAAAGTTTTCAGACTATAACTTCTTATTCCTTCATATCGGAAAAGGGGGTGATTGGAGCTCAAACTCTTGGCTCACTCTATTATTATATTATTATATATATTATATATTTATAATAATATATAATAATATAATTATATATTATATAATATATATATATATATATACTACTTATATATATATATATTATATATTATATATATATATATCTATATATATACTATATTATTATATATATATATATATATATATATATATATTACATATATATATATATATATATATATATATATAATATATATTATTCACCTTCTTAATGTGCGATTTGTTTATACACCTTAATTTTAGATTTTAAAATGGTTAATAATTTTATATTGAATCAGAGCAATGAATGTATATAAAATCTATTTTTAAAAGATCGCAATTGTAAGAAATGATTCGAAATTCAGCACGATATAACCAAATGAAGGCTTTATATATATATAAATATATATATATATATATAATATATATATATATATATTAATATAATAATTATAATATATTATAATATAATTAATATATTATATATATTTATTTATATATATTTATATATAGTATAATATATAATATTATATTATAATATAGTTTTTTTTATAGTATAAATAGTCCTATTCTTGACATTTGGATATCCTAGATCATTTAAAAAACTTATCATTTTCTTTTGAATTTTTTTGATCAATGAAGAAGTGTCTACATATAGACAGGTAATTATATAACGTTTTTGGCCAACGCGTTCAATATCATCAATTCAAAAGAAATGATAAAGTTTTTTTAAAAATTTGATCTTAGGATTATGCCGAAAATGTCAAGAATAAGGAACTATTTATACTCAAAAAAAAACTATATTATATATATATATATATATAAAGTAGTGACTTTATTCCTGAGTCAATCACCCCTTTTCGATATGAAGAGGAATAGAGTTATAGGTCTGAAACTTGGAATATTATCTATATATGGAATAAGCTCGAATCCGTGTAATTTTCAAGTCTGTAGGATGTATATAGAGGGGCTCCACCCCGAGGGTGGACGCCATATTGCGCTTACGCCCTTGTGGCGTGATCTGAATGGATGAGTTTACCTAACGAGAGTTAAGATCGAGCGTGATGACGTAAATCTCGGCGCCAGCGAGATTATCGTCAAGCGCGCGGAGACCAGCGCGCGCACACACACCACACATACAACATTAACATTATTATCATTATTATTACGGTCGAAGAAGTTCACTTCTGAGTTGTTTTTTTAACCCTTTTTGCGCCTGCGCTCCGCGGGGACTCCGAGTCCGCCACAGGCACTGCCCCGCACCGCGCCGCACCGCCCCCCCGCGCCTCTGGCTCCGACATATATCATATATAAGTTAGGAGTTATCGTTATCGTGATAAAAATTTTGGAGTGGTGTTAGATGGGGAGGAACCTCAGTGTATACGAAGTTACGTCCCATGGGTCCCCCCGAAGGGTACCCACCCCATTAAAAAAATTTAATTGATCGTATAAGGCTAAATATGGTGAGAGGATTCAGAGTTTGAGTTTCTAGGAAGATATAGTATAGGAATCTGAGGGAGTGGCTCCGGCACCGGATGCTGGAGCCACTGCCGGTGCTTAGTTAATAAACATTCGTATAACAACAAATTTGGTGTCTTTATATATATGTTATTAGATCTGTAGATTTCGAAAATAATGTTTTCAGAACGATAATAGAAAAGATAAAATAAAAATAATAAATAAATTAAATAATAAATAAAATAAATAAAAATTTCTTACACTTTTTATGTTTATAACTTTACAAATTACGTTTTTACATACCCTATAAGCAGTAAATCAGTAAATCAAACACCATCAATCTACCATCCCTTCACCCTCCTGTCCAGTTGTGATCTATTGTCTATTGATTAAGGTCATAATTTTACTAAATTTTCAATGTTTACATACCCTAAGCCAATTAAAATCACTAAATCAAAACCCCCATCAGCAGCATCAACCTCCCCCTGACCATCTGCTGATCTATTGATTTATTGATTAAGGTCACATTTTGGTATCATTTTTGGATAAACATTAACATAAATCAAGTTCTTTATACAAAGATCAGACAATATATGTTGACGTAACAAAGTTTTCACAGTAAATATAAAGCTTACTTAGCATCAACTGAACTATGAATAAACCCACAAACGAGGAAAACTTAGCCCGTTTAGACAGATAAATGTAACGTTAACAAAAGTTTCACACTTAACACCAGTAAATACCTTATTCATACTTTGTCAAGCGTGTCTCTACATGACAATTTAATTTTACATTAACATGGTGATATGTAACAAAATTTGCCATAACGTTGTTGATTACATTACAGACCAATGAGTATTACTCTAACGTAACAAATTTCACATCTAATAAAGCCTAAATAGCATCAACTGAACTAAGAATTTAATGTACAAAGGCAAACCAGACACATCTTAAGCAGAATTAAACTTGCTAACCTTAACAAAAGATCCCACACCTTAACACTATGCATAATAACCTATTGGCGTAAGAACAACAAAGTAAGTTTTTATTTCTCTGCTAAAGCTAAACTATGAACATAAACATACTTAACACACAACGGCTACACGAAAATAAACAACCAGCCCCAACATCTTAAACACCAAAGCGTACATAAGGGGGGCAGTAAAACATGTTTTCAAGTGTATAACATATAATTCCTTAAAAGAAACATTAAATAAATAAAATTACATTTCATACATTATAGTTTTTAAATATATTAAACCATCTAATCAGGTGGACATAGGATTCTGTATAAATTGACCAAGTTCTATATTTCTCCAGAGATTCAACACCATCCGAAAGGATGTAAGCATAAATACAACTGCTGCACTAAAACCAATTTTCTGCATATTCGGTTCAACAAGCACTCACCCGCCTCGCTCCCGGGCCACGCTCGAGAAGTAAACGTATCCTGGTTGATAATTATTAAGGCATTTCTGTATACTGCATTATACGGGAATCCACATGTTTTCAGTTAAAATATCGTACATTACACCATGAGCTATATGAATTAAGCCTCGAGTATGCAACAACTTTTAAGATGAGACTTAAGTCGTTTTTCATGTTTAAAACAAGCTGTTATTATTTGCAGATGTCTGAAACAGGAAACCATATACACCGTACGCATGAATGTGACAGCATCATTGGGTTTCAATAGTTGCTTACATCAATACTTTTAACATTATAAGATGCAATGAAGCAACATCTATTCTATTATAGCCGCTCAAGCTTGTCCCCTCTGATTTCATCAAGAGACGATGTCACAGATGACACATACTCAGCCTTTATCCAAGCCTCGAGGCTGTCGATAATCTTGAGGAATTCTTCAACCGATATGATTAAAGGTATATTACTTGCACCTCCAATTGGAACACAGGTAATATATTGCTCTCCATTCGTTTTACGAAAAAATGTAAATGACACATCATTGGGTATTACAAAGATCCTCGTAAAGAGGACATCCGAAGAAGGAGAACGAGAGGTCATCATATCAACACAACGAAAAAATGTCTTACTTGCGAAATTCGTATGTATAACAACCTATAAGGTTAATGAGATTTCTTTTCTTTCAGCAATCAGAAGAACGTAAACAAGATACGACGTACGAATGAATCACATCAGTTCAAATGGGCATATATTTTCTCGCTAGACAACAACAACAACAGCAACACAACAACAACAACAACAAAACAACAAACAACACACAACAACAACAACAAACAACAACAACAACAACAGCGGCAACAATAACATAGTGCAAGAATAAGTTCTTTATATACCAACCAACGAATATATGCTAACGTAACATTGTTTTCACATTAATAAAGCTAACATAGCATTACCAGAACTAAGAATATATTGTACAATAACAAAATCTTACACCACCTTTACGCAGAATAAACAACTACATAAACACAAAGCTCCTACTTAACAGAGGTAAAGTACCTAGCACAGCATACAAAACGCAACCTATTCACTCTTTTTCAAGCATATCTCTAACATATCAATGTTAATTTTACATTAACAAAGGATTTACGTAACATTTAGAGTATCATACAAAACATTACGCAATGTAAAACCTGGAATATTTTTAGGCTTATCTCTTTTTGGACTACACCCAGACTACACCCCCCCCCTTTCAGAAAAAATTTCAACATGAAACATGAAAGATTTAAGCTTTATCCATTTGCATAAAGGTGATTGCAATACTATATATTTTATTATACAAACTGGTAGGTTTGGCAACAGAGCATCATACAGAGGTGATTTACAGCACTGTATAGATTAGCAGAGCTGAGTTTATATAATCAGTGAGCTACTCGAAGGGGTATTCTTAATAAAAGCTCTTACGATCAACACTTTAAGACACATTTCGTTAGATCCTGTTGTATCATTATCCGAGTTTTTTTTTTTTTTTTTTTTTTTAAATTAATTACTTATTTACTTTAATTTAGATTTTTTTTTTTTTTATTATGCTCTTATATATATTCTCATTTAAAAATAACATTGTAACACATCTGGTCAATAATTAATGACACGTAAAGTAATTAAATACATTATCAATTAAGAATAGAGGGAAAATGATATATGCACATGTCTAAAAAAGTGATTCTTTTCCAGAAATGTGTTGAATATACAACCATACATTTGAATGACTATTTATTTCCAGGCTAGTCCTTCGAGAATGAATCCCCAGATAAGAAGAGAAAGACCACTATAACAGACATAACGCACATTTCTGTAGAGAAACTTAAAAAGTCAATGGAACGTCATACATTGAAGTAAAGGTTATTGATGAAAACTTCTTCCAAGGATTGAGAGACCTTGAACCAGCAATGACTTCACTAACAACCATTTCGAATGATGATGATCTTGAAGCGTCATTCGAAATGGTTGTTAATGGAGTCATTGATGCTATATTACAAGACTTAGACTATGATAGGATTCGTATGAGGGTTGGAATCAATTTCACTTGGGGCGATGATCAGTCACCTGACCGGAAATACTATGTAAACATCAGTTACAGGGGTATATTAGATAATGTAACGATGTTTGAAACTAAGATTTTGGGGCGTTAGTTTCAAACATCGTTACATTAGTAAAGTTCACCTAGAGAAAGATGCTGTAGGCTGTGCCTTCAAAGCTGTTGTTCTGTTTAGAAAAATAACTCGTATGATATCATAAACGCAACTAAGAATATAATTATACCAAAGGCAAACCTAACATACCTAGTGTATGAATAATAAGCTAACATCTGAAAATTCCCTACTTATCAAAAGGTAAAGTAGCTAATAGCGTCATACCCAATACTCGATATGCTTCCCACTTTTTCGCATATCAGGCAACAGGTAAAGTCGTATCTCATCTAAAAACAAAATCCTTAACAAAGTGCACCAATTCTATCAAGATACCAGCATCTTAAACTATGAATTAACACTATCTTTCAACAAGTGTCACTCCGTTTTGAGTATAACATTCAATGAAGTATTGAATAAACATAGACATTACCAAAATTCTAAGGGAAAACCTAACATTACCCAACAAAAAACTTAACCTAGGCTCACGCGTTTCTAACACATCATCATAGGTTAACACAGTATATCTTACAAAAAACTCATCATTTCTCTAACAAAGCAGTGTTTATTTTCACATGTTAAGTAAATATTAACTAACGTACCCCCCATAACTTCGAAAAACAGTTTTTAATTAATCAAGGTATCTAAAGCAACACATACCACCCGAGAGAAAACCCAGTGATGCGCCCCTTAGAAAGGGTATGAATCTGAGAGGGGGATCACCCAGAAGGGGTGTAAGCAGGCATTGACCCCTCCGAAGGAGGGTTAAGGCCTCAGCCCTTCGGGGCTGAGGCCCACAGCCTGCTTACACCCCTTCTGGGGTGATCCCCCCTCTCAAGAATTCATACCCTTCAAGAGGGGCGCATCCACCTGGGTTTCTCTGGGTGTAATTGTGTTGCTTTTTTAGTACTTTGATTAAATTAAAAACTGTTTTATTCGTTTAAGTAGGTACGTATGTTAAATATTACTATACAAGTGAAAATAACACTGCTTTGTTAGAGAAATGAAGGAGTTTTGTAAGATATTACTGTGTTAAACTATGATGATGTGTTAGAAAACGTGAGCCTAGTGTTAAGTTGTTTGTTGGTAATGTTAGGTTTTGCCTCTAGAATTTTGGTAATGATCTATGTTTTATTCATACTTCTAAATTGATGTATTACTTCAAAAACGAGTGACACTTTGTTTGAAGCATTAGTGTATAATTCATAGTTCAGATGTGGTATCTTGATAGATTTGGTCACTTTGTTAAGGATTTTGTTAGATAATACGACTTTACTTGTTGCTGATATGCGAGAAAAAAGTGAGCAATCGGTATTGTACTGACCTATTAGCTACACTTTACCTTTGATAAGATGGGAATTTCATCAGGGGATGTTTAGCTTATATATTCATACACTAGGTATGTTAGGGTTTGCCTTGTATATTTATATTTTAGTTGCAATTTATGATATCATGAGTATTTCCTAAACAGAACAACGCTGAAAGCATGGTCTTTACAGCATTCTTTCTCTAGTGTGACTTTTACTAATGTACGATGTTTGAAAACTAACGCCCCTAATAATCTTAGTTTCAAAACATCGTTACATAGTAAAAGTTCACCCTTTAACTGATGTTTACATAGTATTTCCGGTCAGGTGACTGATCATCGCCAAAAGTGAAATTGATTCCAACTCTCATACGAATCCTATCATAGTCTAAGTCTTGTAATATAGCATCAATGACTTCATTAACAACCATATCGAATGATGCTTCAAGATCATCATCGTTCGAAATGGTTGTTAATGAAGTCATTGATGCTGGTTCAAGGTCTCTCAATCCTTGGAAGAAGTTTTCATCAATAACCTTTACTTCATATGTATGCCTCTCCATTGACTTTTTAAGTTTCTCTACAGAGATATGCGTTATGTCTGTTATAATGGTCTTTCTCTTCTTATCTGGGGGATTCATTCTCGAAGGACTAGCCTGGAATAAATAGTCATTCAAATGTATGGTTGTATATTCAACACATTTCTGGAAAAGAATCACTTTTTTTAGACATGTGCATATATCATTTTCCCTCTATTCTTAATTGATAATGTATTTAATTACTTTACGTGTCATTAATTATTGACCAGATGTGTTACAATGTTATTTTTAAATGAGAATATATATTAAATAATAATAAAAAAAAATCTTACTTAGCTGAATAAGTATTGATTTGAAAAAAAAAAAAAAAAAAAAAAAAAAAACCGGATATGATACAACAGGATCTAACGAAATGTGTCTTAAAGTGTTGATCGTAAGAGCTCTTGATTAAGAATACCCCTTCGAGTAGCTCACTGATTTATATATAACTCAGCTCTCTAATCTATACAGTGCTGTCAAATCACCTCTGTATGATGCACCGTTGCCCCACCTACCAGTTTGTATAATAAATATAATAAGTATTGCAACACTTTATGCAAATGGTTAAAGCTTAAATCATTTTCATTGTTTCATGTTTAAATTTCTGAAAGGGGGGGGGGTGTAGTCCAAAAAGAGATAAGCCTAAAAAATATTCCAGGTTTTTACTATGTGTAATGTTTTGTATTGATACTCTAAATGTTTACGTAAATTCCTTTGTTAATGCTAAAAATTAACATTGGATATGTTAGAGATTATGCTTGAAACTGCAGTGAAAAGTTTGCGTTTATGTATCTGTCTAGGGTTACTTTACCTCTGTTAAGTATGGAGACTTTGTTCATGTTAGTTGTTTATTCTAGCGTATAGGTGTGTTAGATTTTTGTTATTGTACATTTGTATTCTTAGTTCTGGTAATGCTATGTTAGCTTTCTTAATGTAAAACAATTGTTACGTTAGCATATATTCGATGGGTTGGTATATAAAGAACTTATTCTTGCACTATGTTATTGTGCCGCTGTTGTTGTTGTTGTTGTTGTTGTTGTTGTTGTTGTTGTTGTTGTTGTTGTTGTTGTTGTTGTTTTGTTGTGTTGTTGTTGTTGTTGTGTTGCTGTTGTTGTTGTTGTCTAGCGAGAATATATGCCCATTTGAACTGATGTGATTCATTCGTACGTCGTATTCTTGTTTACTTTCTTCTGATTGCTGAAGAAAGAATCTCATTACCTTAGGGTTGTTTTATACTACGAATTTCGCCAGTAGACATGTTCGTTGCTGTTGATATGATGACCCTCGTTCTCCTTCTTCGGATAGTCCTCTTTACGAGGATCTGTAATACCCAATGATGTGTCATTTTACATTTTTTTCGTAAAACGAATGTGAGAGAGCAAATATATTACCTGTGTTTCCAATTGTGAGGTGCAAGTAATTACTTTAATCATATCGGTTGAAGAATTCCTCAAGATTATCGACAGCCTCGAAGCTTGGATAAAGGCTGAGTATGTGTCATCTGTGACATCGTCTCTTGATGAAATCAGAGGTGACAGCTTGAGCGGCTATAATAGAATAGATGTTGCTTTCATTGCATCTAATAATGTTAAAAGTATTGATGTACGCAACTATTGGAAGCCCAATGATGCTGTCACATTCATGCGTACGTGTATGGGTTTCACTGTTCAGACATCTGCAAATATAACAGTTTTGTTTAACATGAAAAACGACTTAAAGTTTCATCTTAAAGGTGTTGCTATACTCGAGGACTTAATTCATATAGCACATGGTGTAATCTACGATATTTACACCGAAACATGTGGATTCCCGTATAATGCAGTATACAGAAATGCCTTTAATAACTATCAGCCAGGATACGTTTTACTTCTCGCTTGGCGGAGCGAGTGAGTTGCTGTTTGAACCGATAATATGCCAGAAAAAGGTTTTAGTGCAGCAAGTTGTAATTTATGCTTACATCCTTTCGGATGGTGTTGAATCTCTGGAGAAACATATAGAACTTGCTCAATTTATACAGAATCCTATGTCCACCTGATTAGATGGTTTAATATATTTAAAAACTTATATGTATGAATGTATTTATTTATTTAATGTTCTTTTTATTGGAAATTATATGTTATACACTTGAAAACATGTTTTACTGCCCCCCTTATGTACGCTTTGTTGTTTAAGATGTTGGGGCTGGTTGTTTATTCGTGTAGCCGTTGTGTGTTAAGTATGTTATGTTCATAGTTTAGCTTTACAGAGAATAAAAACTTTACTTTGTTTGTCTTTACCCAATAGGTATTATGCTAGTGTTAAGTGTGGATCTTTGTTAAGGTTAGCAGTTTATTCTTGCTTAAGATGTGTCTGGTTTGCCTTTTGTACATTATATTCTTAGTTCAGTTGATGCTATGTTAGCTTTATTAATGTGAAAACTTTGTTACGTTAGAGTATACTCATTGGTCTGTATGATAATCACACACGGTTATGGCAAATTTTTGTTACATATCACCATGTTAATGTAAAATTAACATTGTCATGTTAGAGACACGCTTGACAAAGTATGAATAAGGTACTTTACTGGTGTTAAGTGTGAAACTTTGTTAACGTTAACCATTTATTCCTGTCTAAGACGGGCTAAGTTTCTCGTTGTGGGTTATATTCATAGTTCAGTTGATGCTAAGTAAGCTGTTATTACTGTGAAAACTTTGTTACGTCAACATATATTGTCTGATCTTTGTATAAAGAACTTGATTATGTTATGTTATCCAAAATGATACTCAAATGTGACCTTGATCAATAGATCACAGATGGTCAGGAGGGAGGTTGGATGCTGGCTGGATGGGGGTTTGATTTAGTGATTTACTGCTTTAGGGTATGTAAAACATGAAAATTTTAGTAAAAATTTGACCTTAATCAATAGATCAATAGATCACAACTGGACAGGAGGGTGACAGGAAGGTAGATGGATGGTGTTTGATTTACTGATTTACTGCTTTAGGGTATGTAAAAACGTAAATTTGTAAGTTATAAACATAAAAAGTGTAAGAAATTTTATTTATTTATTTATTTATTTATTTATTTATTTATTTTTTATTTTTATCTTTTCTTGATGGTTCTGAAACCATTATTTTCGAAATCTACAGATCCTATAACATATATAAGCACATCAATATTGTTGTTATACGAATGTTTATTAACTAAGCCCACCGCAGTGGCTCCAGCACCGTTGCCGGAGCCAAACCTTCAGGATTCTTATACAAGTCTTTCTAGAAACTTAACTCTGAATCCTCTCACCAAATTTCAGCCTTATACGATCAATTAATTTTTTTTTAATGGGGGTGGGTCCCCCTTCGGGGGGAACCCATTGGGACGTAACTTCGTATACACTGAGGTTACCTCCCCATCTAACACCACTCCAAATTTTATCACGATACGATAACTCTAACTTATATAGATATATGTCGGAGCCAGAGGCGCGGTGCGGGGCGGTGCGGCGCGGTGCGGGGCAGTGCTGTGCGGACTCGGAGTCGCGGACGCAGGCGCAAAAGGGTTTTAAAAAACAACTCAGAGTGCACTTCTTCGACGTAATAATAATGATAAATAATGTTGTATGGTGTATTGTGGTGTGTGTGGTGCGCGCGCGCTCTCTCGCGCGCTGACGTAATCTCGGCTGCGCCGAGATTACGTCATCACGCTCGATCTTAACTCTCGTTAGGCTTAAACTCATCCATTCAGATCACGCCACAAGGGCGTAACGCGCAATATCGCGGCGTCCCACCCTCGGGGGTGCACCCCCTCTAATACATCTACAGACCTGAAAATTCCGGATTCGAGGCTTATCCCATATATAGATTATATCCAAGTTTCAGACCTTATAACTCTTTTCCTTCATATCGAAAAGGCGTGGAGGAGCTCAAACTCCTGCATCACTACTGTATATATATATATTTTTATATATATATATATAATATATATATATAATATATATATAATAATATATATATTATATTATATTATATATAATATATATATATATATATATATATATATATATAATATATATATATATATTTAAAAAAAATATATATATATATAGAGAATATAAAAATGTTGATGTATTTATTATAATTTATTAATTTAATTATATAATTATATATACTAACACTATAATAAGTTAGTGTACAGAGAATATGGAAAAGGATGTCACTTCTTATTTTTATTCTTAAAACTAAATAGATTAAAATTTCACAAGTAGATTAATGATTCACAGCAATTTATAATTCAAATTTGGAGTTAATTCAATTTAATGGGACATTGTTATATTATAATGAGCCGGTTTTTAGAATGTCAAAACTCTTACAAGCGTCCTTCTCTTTATAACGCAGGACTGTTAACTATTCTCCCCCCCAAGATCCTTCCTATCCCTAGGTACTTCTTTCCCTGAGAGTCACTTTTTGTGATTCTCTCTCACAAACTTTGGTCATATAAATAAAACCTTAATCTTTTATTCAACCAGATGACTTAGAGAGAGTCTCTGTACAGGAATTTCTTCTGAGGGAAGCTTTTACATGACTGTTGAACAGGTTTACATAATTATAGTGAGGATAGGAACTCTGCCCTCGCAATGGTGACATCGGGAGTCAAAATTGCTTGATAATTTCATGCAATTCCCCACTTCTCCAACAACTATTTTGATACATGAAAATTACAAAATGACAAGAAAATATAAGCTTCCCCCATTTTTTTTAGCAAGTAATTTAACACTATCATAACCAATTACAAAATTCTACTACTACAATACATTATTACAAAATATATAGACAGACCTCCTTGATTCCCGTCAGGCGGGGTTGACTACTTCAACTCATCTATACAAAAACCCCCTTTACCGCGACATGTTGCAAAGAATTCGTGAGAGTTTATTCATAATCATTAATGTTTGTTCACCTGCAGTTCATCCATAGTATCAAGCAGAGGTAAAGAAGAGGAAGTTTTTTTTTTTTTTTTTTTTTTTTTTGGAATGAAAGGAAAAACAATTTAACGTACTGTCAAAATTCTAAGCAATACATTCAGGAATGAGAAGCCCCCTCCCTTTTTTTTTATTTCTTATATAACTTTATTTCTTTATTGGTTCACAGCGCCCCGTCAGTTATATTGTGATAAATTCTCACATTTCTCAAATTTTCTACGGCTTCCTTTCCTTGCTTTAAGATATAAACATTATTCTTTTTTATACGATAAAATCTTTTATCAGTACAAAATTAATATTTTAACGTGAAGAGGAGCAACCAAATTTTCATTTCGGTTCTCAAGCCAAATATTCATAGAAATGATACTTTTTAATATCAAAAATAGCTGAGGAGTAACAAATTTTTATAGCTTGTTCTTTTTATTGAAAAACAATATTGAATTTAAATTATAAGAATTATGCAAAAACTGAAATTTTGGGCCAAAGATGAATGAAATATTTTCACCGTAGTGTTTAAGAAGATTATTTCTATTCGCTGCTTTATAGGGGCGGCAGGGCCACAACCCGGTCCTTTCTTTTTGCTTGTATTACTTTTGGACCAGCATTAGAATCTTATGCGCCTAGAAGCAAGATCCTCTGGAGAGCTCTGGGAGAACGAGTTGAGGCCTAATGGAAGAAGATGCTAGTTTTACTGAAAGGGCGAAAACCCTACCTAAGTGTTAACTCGAAGACTTTTGGGCGTCGGAAACCATTGCGCTGAGAAATGGTTTTCTAGAGTGCTCTAGGGTTAAGAGTTTTGGGCCAGAAGAAAGATGCTGTCCAACTGGCAGGGCGAAAGCCCTTCCTGGTAGTTGTTATAGATTATAGATAAAAATTTTTTACCAGCAACACCCGATAAGGTCCGGCGTATCTCTCTGCCAGCTTTCCCACATTATATTGTTGGTTTCTTACTAAAAGGAACTTTGCCTTGTGGAGGTCTTTTGAAACGGAATATATTTTTATTTTTATATACAACAGTATAGGGCCAAGGGTACTGCGCATTAATGCACTAGTTTTTTTCAAAATAGGCCACTTTGGCTGACCGTGGTACTGAGTGCCTCGTTCTTTAATAAGCTTCCTGGCACTGATAAATTTTGCTTGAACATGAGCACACTGGGAGTCACCCCTTCTCGTTCAAAGGACCAATTCTCAAAAAGTACAATGCCCAGGGCAAGATCTCCGTCCATTCTCACTATCGTTCACCATACACCTGAAGGTCACTCCGGGGTCTCCATTTCTTGTACAAAACTATATGAAGTTAGGTACAGATGATATAAAAGAGAGCGTTACTTATTATTTTTTTATTTATTAAAATTAGTTAACTTAAAATTTCACAGTCAATAATAATGATTGCCAATAATAATGCTTCACAACGAGTAATGATTCAATCTTGGAATTAGCTTTTCAATTAATAGAAAATTGTTTTTAATAAATGAGCCGGTTTTTAGAATGCCAAGGCTTTTTACCACTTCGTTTTTCTTTTTGTAATTGCGAAGCTCTAACTCTTAATGTTTGTTGTTTAATTTTAATTGATTTAAATTTTCACAGACAACAATAATAGTTCAACAGATTACAGTTTAGATGAGATTATTCATTAAAATAAAATGAGGAATGTTTCTATATTGCAATGAGCCGGGTTTATAATATCGAAACACTCTCATATGCGTCTATCTTTTAACACAAGGATTGTAACAAATTAATTATATATTCTCGCAATCAAAAATAAAGTACACAAAAATATAATATAGGCGATTACACTATTAATTCTAAACAACCGGCTTTCATGACGCTGATCACAGCTAAATACAACCTCTCTTTCTCTTAGCTTGAGGAAGAATGCCCCTTACAATCTGAAAGTTTATACAAATCCAATCGTTAAGCCTTCTCATATAAAAAAAAAATCTTTAAAGTTCCTCAGCAAAAAATTCTTTGAGCAAGGTGCACACATGAATGATGCCAGGCGTACATGATTATAGTGAGGACCGATATTCGGTTCTTACAAATGGTGATATCGGAGTGGGGAATCACTTGAGAGAATCATGCAATTCCCCTTTGGCCCCTCAATCATAGTGGCTCAGGAATATCAAAAATATATATATATATTTTTTTTTTTTGAGTAATGAACCTATACCTTATAAACAATCGTATCTCCTTAATCTCTACAATATACCATAACAAAAATAATTGCATTTTCATAACCTCTATTATACAATATTATACCGCCTTCATTTTATTTACATCAAATCCTTCCATCAAAGGATTTATTGCAAAGATTTCATAATTACTTGTTCATAACTTATTAAGGTCTTTCTTTCAAATGTGTTCCGTCAATAGCGTCAGATAGAAGATAGAGGTAAAACAGAATTTTGTACATGTGGGGAGAAGTTAAAAGCTTTGTTATCAATAGAAACGCTAAGGTTAGTTTCAGGATCGAGTAAGTAATGGTATTTAAAGTCGATAATGAACCCATATTTCTTCAAAAAAGGCATCCCCAAAACATTGAAATTGATGTCAGCAGTAAAAACGTAAATGTCATACAGTTTCCCAAGTCCAATGTCGATTTTAATTAATTTTTTATTATAAATATTCATCAACCTTCCGTTGGCCGCCTTCACGGCGCCAATCGTAGCACCCTTCCTGTCTGCCTCCGAAGGTTGTATCAGATTTAAAGAGCTGCCCGAATCTAGCAAATAATTATTATTATTGTTCCTATACAAAATATAATAACTTATTGAAACCCGCTTTCTTGGCACTTATGGCAGCCTCTTCCGAGTAGCCAGGTGCCTCCATATTAGTTTTACCAGTTAAATTACAAGTAATATTTCTTAATTCTAATGAATCCTCGACCTCATCAGAAGGAGGGGAAGTTCCTTCAGCCTTAAACTAATACAATTTATTTTTAAAAAAGGAGTATCATCCTCATTTTCAGAAATTACATTTTTATTATTATTATTATTTTTATTGATATGCACAGAGTCATGAATCTGTCAATGAGGACTCTACTCCCTCCTCCCCATCAATAAGGGCATGGGGAGAGTCGATTTCGATGGGGGAGAGGCTGTCTTGTCAGCCTCCCTCTCCGGGACCAGAGATCATTGTTTAAATCAACACTTCCAATTTTGCTATAAGAATTTACATTACTACCGCCGCTATAACTATTATTGCAATTATCATCTCCAATAGCCCTATAATTATTGGTATTATTAGTCCCAGCATGCAATGGGTTACAACTAAGAGTTAACGATGGTTCTATCTCCGTTGACTCGGTGACAAGAGCGGAGGAGTGAGTTAACTCCAGCGGGGGAGTGGTCGACTCACTATGAAGCACCCTCTCAGTCATCGGAGCCGCAGTTTTGTCGTTAAGGTCATTACTTCTAATTTCAGTGTTACAAACAAAATCCCTATTCCTGTTATTATTACAATCATTAATATTCCTACTATCATCATGGTTATCATTACAGCTAACATTCCTACTCCATCTATATTTATTGTTATAATAAATAAACCCATTATTATAACTAGGCATTATTAACACCACTCTACCACACAGTACACCATTACACCCCATACTATAATCCACATTTCACACATGACACCACATAGCTCTATTACACCACATTTCAATACCAATTATTATATTAGCCACTATTATAATTATAATTACCATTATGATTAATATTTTTGCCATTATTATAATTGTTATCATTATAATAACCTCTTCTACTATTATAATTATTATGATTTCCATTATTATAATTACTATTATAATACACATTTCTACCATTATAATGGTAGAAATTATTTCTATTATTACTGTAATTACGATATATATATAAAAGACTATTATAATAGACATTTCTACTAGAATTACCTCTATAACTATAATTAAAATTTTTCCTCCCAAAATTTAATCTATTCACATAATTGTTGGGCGAATGTTTATAAAAATTTCTACCAACAGATACCTTATTCCCTCATGTCACCCTCCATTTGGCTTGGTGATGATCACAGGCCGACTTTGAATGGTTAAAAGTCTGCTGCGGTGCTGTAGGAGGCGTGGGGTTTTGAGGCAATAACTTGTAAATTAGGCAACGTTGACTTTCACACTTATAGGCATGGGCAAAAAACCTCTTGTGAATGTAACAAAACCGCCCGCCTCTGTCGCCACGTTGCCATATGTTACATGGTTGAAGCTCCGTCTCCTTGAATTTTGGCTATTGTTGGCGGCGGTAGGGTTTTTCAGAAGTTTGGCATAGCGTTTTCATCAGTTTCTAGTGATAAGCGAGTAATGAGTGAGTATTTTTGAGGTTCTTTCCTTTTAGGTGGGAGAGAGTGGTTGATCTTTGCTTCTGTGGGTGGAAGTGATACTTTCCGGGTTTATATTGAGATGAGTAGTCTCCCTCCCCTACTCCCTCGTTTGGGAGAATTTCTTCAGGGAGAGGTTAATTTGACTTTAAGATTTCAGACCGAGTTATAAGGATCATGCTTGTTCCCTTGTTTCAAATAATGGGTGATTCCTTTTAGAGTTGGCAAATTTCAATGTTTTTTTTTTGTGGGAGAGTTTGAATTGAACTTTTTTTTTTACTTTCTGCACTATTTTTATTTGTTTATTTATTTCACTGTTTCTTCCATTTTATTTTTATTAGGCACTGTTTTGATTAGAATTTTGTATTTATTTTCACTTTTTATATTTTACATACCAGTTTTTTTTGTTTTCACTTTTATATTTTATAGGTTAGAGGTTTGATTGTTCGAGTCACTCTAAGGGGTCATCATTTTGTCGCACTAGAAACTAGCTTGACAATAGGAATCTTAAAAGGAGATAATTAGGTTTTCTTCTTTATTAAAATTAATTGCATAGCAATGGGTATGGACAACTTCGACAGGATATTATTTATTTTAACACTCGGTATATTTCACAAGTTGCTTTTTTAATAATCAAATTCCAATGGCAAGTTATCATTTTTTTCTTCCCCTTATTTCTCTCTCAAATTAGTATAATATTGAACAACAATAATGTCAATTAGCAAATTACAATTTTTTGGCTCTCCTTCTCTTTTACTCCTTTGATACAGGGTAACTTACCATACTAAACTTTCGTCTGACAATTAAATACTAGCAAAATCATTGTTTTGTTTCACAGAACTATAAAATTTATATTTTTTTATATAATAGGTTATTATTGGGCCAAGGCAAATGCCCAGAGGCGAGAGAGCGCAAAGGCTCTCCCGCCCTTTCAAGCAGGACTGGCTCTCTTTCTTAGACTCCCAATACATTTCAAATTCGCCCGGTTGGAACTTACAGAGGGACGCCACCTAGCGTCTTTTACCTAATATCTTTTAACTGTAAAAGAGAATAACCGTTACAAACACAGCGTAGTACATGATTATTATAGAAGGGGAGCGTAGCTCCTTATTATATATATATATATATATATATATATATATATATATATATATATATATATATATATATATATATATATATATATATATATATATATATATATATTGTCACATGGTGTTTCTACTTTTAATTACAGAGTATTAGAGAATATTGAAGGGCATTGAATTGTGTTGGAGTAGGGAATTAAATACGACACTAATGGCACTTAACATTTGTTTATGGAGAAAGTGAAATAGGGATGACGTGCCATAAAAGGCATCAGTTAGGTGTACTGAGCCCCAATGCCTATTTTTGTTCCCTATTTGGCATGTATAAACCTTCCCGAGTTATGCGTTACAGAATAGGGAATGAACCGGTTTAGACCGTAACCACATTTAATACTAATAGGAATGTGAACCTGTATATATAAAGTCGTTTTTATTTAAAACTAACGAACACCATGGAGCCTCCACATATACTGTGGAGTCCATGAAATTTGTTACCGACTACTATATTTCATTACTTCCGTGTAATAAGTAAAAAAACAAACAAAATCGTGTAGGCTTTCGAAAAGGAAATTGATATTAAGATAATACTTCTATTTAGTTATAATCACATGCTTGAAAGCGCCCCCTGCATTAAAACAGCATTCTTTCTCTTCACAAAACTGTCTTCACACTCCTGAGGGTTTCATGGGTGATCATTTGGCATTTAGTTGTTACAGGTCCGCTAAAATTCAGCTACTGAGAGGTGTGTGTGTAGCCCCTTGTCTACCAAACATGAAACAAGTTGAACTCTTTTCTTCTAAGCTTAGTTTCTCTTGTGATTTCTCAGCATACGTAATCCGACAGAAGAAAATAAATTGCTTAAATATATTTTTTTTGAAAACCTATACGGCGCCGATCAGAGGAAATCATATATTATTATATTATTATTATTGTTGCTGGTAGCTGTAGTATCAGTAATAGTTGGCTGGCTATTGGCTGGCTGCCATATTATTATTGTTACATATTACATACATACATGATATATACATACACATACATACATTATACACATACGGCCATCCGAAACGATCCTCCTCAAATCGAACTGTATACTCCTTTTATCAAAAACTCCCTAGTATTCTAATTTAGAAGGTTTTAACCAATGAAGTAAAGATAAAGTTGCCAGACGCTTCAAACTGTTGTAATAGGAAGAAGCTAATTAAAGAATCATTAAAGTTTAAATCTATGCAAACTAACGAAACTAAACATAACCTTTTACTTAACGTATCATAACCTCAATTTAATGTAAATTATTTTTATATTTATTATTTATTTCATTGTCTTGTAAAAAAAAAAAAACGCATCTGACACCATGAGCGTTTGTAGATTTGTAGGATTTTGTCTGGATAATATACATAGAAAAATAATTTTACACCCCCCTTTTTATCCCCCCCCCCCCCCCCCCCCCCCCCCCCCCCCCCACAAAACAATTTACAGGAAAAGATCCCTACTGAATGCAACATGTATATATATATATATAGGTAGATATATAGATATAGAGAGGAGGCATAAGAGAAAGAAAGAGTGAGTGAGAGAGAAGACTGATTTTGGTTGGTTATTATTATTGAGCGTTATTAAGCGAAAGAGAGTTGAGTTATGAGGCGATGATATTATTATGAGCGAGTTATTATTATTGGTTATTGGTATATTCTGGCGATATTATTATTATTGGCTATTATTATTACGCTGGCCTAAGTATATATACTGTATATACATATTATTATTATTGGTTATATGATACATGATATGAGCATATGGCATACATATGATATAGAGAGATATATTATGATATACATACATATGATATACATATATATTATGCGAGAACATGTTTATTACATATACATACATATACACACCTGGTCAAAATCTGAACTAAGGACAAGCGGCACGTATAAAGGAAGGGCAGAAAAGACTAAATGTTTTTCAAAACACACCCCTGGCCGTATCAACGACAATGTAACATGGCGGATTCCTTCCCACAACCGTAGGCTGATAGAGTGGAGGCCGGCTGCGCGTTCGTGCTGGGTCCTCACAGCAGGGTTCCGGAGGTCCGGCGCCGCAAACCGGGGAAAAAATGCCGATATTAATACCGCACGGGTTAATTCACGATGTCCGGTCCGGTCCTCAACAACGCAAATATCCCGAAGCGACAACGCCCGACCGTCCTGGAATGCTCTCGATGAGTGGGCGAATGTCCTAGACAGTGATTTGATCTCATACGTCGTGCAGTGCCTGACGCAGGTCGGGAGGGTCCGTGGAGGGGTTGCAGCTGTCGGCTCCGATGTTTCTACAATATCCCACAAATGTTCGATTGTGTAGAGGTCCGGACAACATGCTGGCCACCCAACGCCGTAATTTTGAACCGTCCTAAGGTAGTGGTTCACACATTGGCTCCTGTGTGGTCTTGCATTGTCATGCATTAGGATAGAGTCACTGATGTAGGGGCATAAGGGCACGACATAGTTCGAGGTTGTTCGTGATATACCTACGGCTGGAAAAGAGTACCTCCCATCGAGGATGTGCAACCCGTAGGCCCTGATAAAGAGATGCCTCCCCATACCATAAACCGATCCACCTCCAAACGGCGGCACCTGCAGCACATTGCATTGCGCGAACGTCTCCGTCGGTCGTCGTTATACTTAGCACGCCTGTCCGAGGCGTACAGGGACACTCTCACCTGTCCGTAAAGAGCACCTTTGCCCAATCGTCGACCGTCCACCGGATGTGTTCGGCAAACGCCAGTCGCGCCCTTCGATGTGCCGTGGTGTGCGGTGGACCTATGGCAGATCGGAGCTGTAATTATGTTCCGCAATGCGTCGACAAACTGTAGTGTCACTCACCAATGCCGTGTACCTCCGCCAGCGGTATCTGCAGATGTCGTACCGTTGTGTGTCTTGCAATATAAAGACCTACAAACCGGTCCTCCACGCGTCCCGTACGTACCACCCTGGTACTTCTGCTGGCGATCATGTGTCAGGGTTTCTGGTACCGTTGGACCACCCGTGCAACAGTTCTGTGCTCTACATTGAACCGTCGACCAAGTGCCTAATACCCGTGTGTCTTTTGGCGTGGAGTGTTGCTATCTGCACGCAGTGATCTCTTTGACAGTTGACGCAATTTATCCTTTCCATGTTTATAACGTAACGCTTCGGTACGTGAATGATCCCTCGCTCGATTATACCCCAGACATAACCTTCCCCATACCTCCCAGGTTTAGTTACGTGGTTTATGCTTTCCTGCCTATCTAACTGATGGCCCCAATACTACAGCGAATTTTCTGCGGGGTGGTTACATAGTTAAACTGATGCTGTCAGTTCGTTGTTGGCGGGGTTTCATGGGGTTAGGGGCCTTCCTGTTCTTGTGAGTACCTAGTGGTGTGTTATTTTTGACGAGTATTATATATATATATATATTATATATATATATATACATGCTGGTTGGTTGGATATTATTATTATTGCTATGTTATATAGTTATTGCTGCTAGCATATATTATTATTCAGAATTGAGTTCTTGTTAGTATCATGATCACGATGCCAGAACTGTTCTGTGATATTCGGCGTTGATTGACCACGCCAAGATTAGAAAGCGCGAGAATTAGCCTGGTGACCATATCACCGCCACCAGGAAACCAGGTGGTTATATGATCACCCGGCAAACAATTCTCGCTTTACTTTTAAAGTCCCATCAGCGTGGTCGTCAAACACTTACGCGTACATCTGCTAGGGCCCAGGTTCAATCTCAGCAGTGTGAAATTACTGTAGGGGTTATTTCTTTGAATACCCATCACACCTGCGTTGAAATTCAACGCAGTGTGATAGGTATATTCCCCGGTTATAAAGTATTTTCACTCTGCGCGGTGCCCGGTTTGCTACGCCCGGAGTGGTGGACGGCAGATAGCGTCGTGGTCTCTGGGTTGCGGAGCATATATCCAAACGCCAGGAAACACCCCTCGCGCCTTTACCTTTAGTCCACCTGTGGCGCGGTCGTCAAACACCCTCACGGACATCCGCCAGTCTGGTAACTCACATCCGTTGCGGAAACACCGTGGGCCTTTGAACACCCACTGACCAGTGTTGAATTTAGTAGTTAGAGAGAGGAGAGAGAGGAGAGAGAAAGAGAGTGAGAGGAGAGAGGTGAGAGAGAGAGAGAGAGAGAGAGAGAGAGAGAGAGAGGGGAGAGAGCAGGTCTTCGAGAGAGGAGAGAGGAAAGAGAGGAGAGGAGGAGAGAGGAGAGAGGAGAGAGGAGAGAGAGAGAGAGGAGAGAGAGAGAGAGAGAGAGAGAGAGGAGGAGAGGAGGAACATACACACATATTATTATTATTATTATTACATATTATTATTATTATTATTATTATATGGCATAATATTATTATATGATATTATTACATATATATTATTATTATTATTATTGGTTATTACTTATTACATACATATACATATATTGCTTGTAATGTCTAGGCACCACCAGAAAGGGAATTTGTTTTTGAAATTTATATTTAACAAAAGAATCAATATTACTTCTGATTATTTTATTAAAATAGTTTGGAGAATTAATTTCATAGCAATTTTTTTGTCATTTTTTTTGGTAATCTTTTATTTGTATTTTAAAATGGTTGATGATTCTTTAGATTTAATAAATATATATATTTATCAGGTGGAGGAGTTTAGGGTAATGCCATTTGTTTTAGTGGAACCTGTGGGCTATTAAAGAAGACATATATATATATATATATATATATATATATATATATATATATATATATATATATATATATATATATATATATATATATATATATATATATATATATATATATATATATAACTCATACAAAATCGATGATAAGCCGCTGACGTAAATTTCAACTTGATTCCCTTTTAAATATTAGCGATCAGTGGCAATTATTACTCTCAGCAGAAAAATAATCTGTTTTCTTTTTAAGTCTAGGTAAACTTTGTAATTGCCTCCTTTAATTCCTAGGTAAGAAATAGCCATTTTTTTTCTTTAAATTAATCTCATAAATAAATGTAAGTAAAGATATAATTTTCATATATATATATATATATATATATATATATATATATATATATATATATATATATATATATATATGTATATATATATATATATATATATATATATATATATATATATATATATATATATTGATTTTGTCTACTCAAGAATTTTTGACCACGAGCTGCCACTGATATATATATATATATATATATATAGTGATGAAAAAGAATATATATATGTATTCAAAGAGTTTTCCATAGATTTATGAATATATAGTGAGGTAGAGAAAGAGAGAGAGAGAGAGAGAGAGAGTATGTGGAGGGACTTGTGGAAAATGAAGACAACTAGACACACCGACATGATGGTGGAACAGCAGTTGGGAGTGGAGGAATGAAGTCAAAAGAGTTTAAAGAAAGGAACAGAGTCCAAGAACTCCCCTCAAGGAATAGATATGCGACTGAAATGCTCGGAAATGCAGTGTTCATTGCAACAATTATAGTAGCGCAACACTTCGGCATTAAGCAGCTATAAAGAATTTAGAAAATTAGTGGGAGTGGAAGAAATATTCCATCATAAAATATAATATAAAATTCTATTCATAAGGAATGGACGATACAATAAAGATCAAGTAACTGAAAAAAAAAAAGTATGTCGAAGAAGCGAGAGAAGCAACAGAATTCTTCCAACAATTTCACAAGAAAGAAACAAAAAAGTGTCGGAGGCAAAGGATGTGAAGGATGCCCCAGTCGAATATTTCGGTTACAACCCGCGTCCTTTTCCCTTCCAAATGAAGGAATGGGGGGGTTGAGCCTACCTATGGATAGATGTGTTTAAGATATGTTAGTAACAAGTATGCCCAAAGACATGATCAGCATTAAATTGTTGTCTTTTAGGATAATAGAAATAATCAATACAGTGAACTTGTGATATGTTGGCAGTTTTAATTTATTGTTACCTATACTTTAATAAATAACGACCATTTTAAAATCCTTCTGTCTACTCATATATATATATATATATATATATATATATATATATATATATATATATATATATATATATATATATATATATATATATATATATATATATATATATAGGAGAGAGAGAAAGAGAGAGAGAGTAGAGAAAGAGAGATTGAGAGGAGAGAAAGAGAAAGAGAGCAGGAGAGAGAGAGAGAGAGAAAGAAAGAGAGAGAGAGAGAGAGAGAGGGACTTAAAGGAATGAAATGAAGATGTATCTTGGCCGGTAAAATTTTAACTCAACTTCAACATGGCTGCGGGGCCTAAAGGTGCAGGTTCAGCTTCAAACTCCATTTACTCGTTTATTATATAACATCGTCTCTCATCTTCTTTGAAGAGCATTTTACTAAATAGTATATAAAGAAATTGTGCTGGAAATTGAATTTACAATACCATATGTTATACTAATCTATTATTTACCAAACCAAATGCCGAGCTATCGCATCCACCGGAACCACATTGGCGTTGCAGAAGACCCAGAACTGGACGCCCAGGCCGCTACTTCAACCTGACTCACCCCAACAAGCTGCATGATTCTCAACGCAATCACTACTGTGCAACGCATCTCTTGATGCGATGTCCGTCCTCACATCTAGCGGATAAAGTTATGATAATAACATAAACAACAATAACAACAACAACAATAATAACAATAACAACAATAAAAACAACAACAACAACAACAACAACAACAACAATAACAACAAATAAAATTTTATTATTATTATTATTATTATTATTATTATTATTATTATTATTATTATTATTATTATTATTATTATTATTATTATTATTATTATTATTATTATTATTATATTACCAATTCACAGATTCAAATAACAAAGTACTTTATTAAAAAAAATGTAACAATAACATAGTTTAACCACAACAATAATAACAATAACAATAACAAATAACAACAACAATAATAATAATAATAATAATAATAAATTAACAATAATAATATTAATAATAATAAATAATAATAATAATAATAATAATAATAATAATAATAATAATAATAATAATAATAATAATAATAATAATAATAATAATAATAATTAATAATTATGCTTTGTAGGCATTTTGTACTATGATGGCATCACCCTTTTTACATCAACGACCAAATTATTGGAGCAAAAACTACCCTTCCAAATCGGCAGGCACTTATCGTCTTATTCTCCAAATTTACGTGTAAGCATATTACACTTCAAAAGAAAGTGCAAACCCTAGTAGCACAAGGAAGTTCTCATTTTGTAGCTGCCTCGCATTTCCAAAAAACGTATAGATCATCGCTGGTAATTAAATCACCCCATGAAGAATGGACAGATTTAACAAAAAAGATTAAAAGAGTATCTGAAGCGGAAACCAAAAAAGCGTGCAACATTTAAGGACGCATTGGATAATTTATTTGATGTTGCTCCTGAAAATGTGTGTTGGATATC
>JABUQX010116372.1:30000-37500 GCA_015478945.1 Trachelipus rathkii | reverse complement strand
TATAATACATAATTAATATATTATAAACAATTAGTGTACATAGATAATAATAAAAAAAAAAATACATAATTCAAAGTTAATAAAACCTTTGTAATAAAAAATAAATAAATTAACAAAAAAAATATTAAAAATATATAACATTAAAAATTAAAGAAATAACATATATAATAATTCCATTATATTACCACTTCTTAATATTTAATAATTAATAATTATATAATAAATACATAAATACTAATAATAATAATAATAATAGACTAAATAATAAATAATAAAATATCAATAATCGCAGCGCTCAAGAAAATACCCAAGTGCGTTCAATATTTTGTCCCTCTCATTGAAGCTTTCTTATAGATTCGTGATAGAGCACCCTTATACTATTTAATCATAGGACACGCATAGCAGACATCTTCGAGATTCGGATCAACTAGCTACAAAGCCTATCTTAGCCGTACAACATTTCATCATCTGAAACACTCATAATTATAAATTTTTCAGTGTAATTTCATTTTTCTCTGCGACCTTAATATTAAAATCAAACAATCTCATGAATATCAATGTGGCATACTATCTACGTAGCCGCATCTCATAGAGTCAAATATATCCAATGCGCAATAATAATGGCTACGAATTATAAACACTTTCATATACACAAACTTCCTATGTCTCCCCAGATTCATGTAATCTATATAGAACTTATTCTAGCTCTGTTATTAAGTAACTCACTCATTATAAATCTGGTACCCATCTATCTAAATATATACTTATCTATATCTAATATTTTTCTATGAATTTACTCAAATCTATGAGTGAGAAGATAGTGAAGAATATAATTATATTATATATATATCAACTAATTTTCATTAATATATTATCCTTTTATTCCTATAATAATATTTAGTTTTACAATACTTTATTTATTAGCTCTCATATATTAAGTATTTATATATTACTCAATATTTAGTAGTATATATATATATATATATAGCTTATATTATAAATTGTCTTCTCTCGAAAGGTGTGATAGTGGCTTTTTGATGTGAGTGGTGTGATTAAATGATAACATTAAATCACAAAGAAACACTCATAGTTAATAACTATCCACTTGTTAATACCATCACTCTCATTTACTATTTATAATGAAAAAATAATTAATTATAACATAATCAAATACTAACAAATACTCTAATAAAAAAAAAAAGTAGAATAATTAACGATAACTCAATAATCTATGAAACATTTACTTAATTATTTAAAAAACTTCAAATGCTCAATAAAATGAGACTATATTGATAGAGAGGAAAATTTTTAACGCTCACTTAGGCATATTTATACATCACCTACATTATAAATCTACAAACTACTCATAAAAATTATAATTCGTGTATAATAACTATATATACTCCAATCGATACTCAGAAAACTATTCTTCCTTGCTTCTCTACTATAGGATACCTCATTTATCATTAATCACCATATCTTATATAATGTTTATACAATTCGCATATATATCTCTTCATGAGAAATATGTGGCTGTGAGTGAGATTATATTAAATATCATCACTATACGAATGGCTGTGAGTAGGATTTTTATTAGCTTCGAGATGGACATATGAGATGATGAGCTAACCTTAAGCACCGCATTAAAACAGCTAAAAAATATATCATAATCAGAGCATAACAAGATAAATATTTACCTGATATATTATATCTATAAAGTATACCATTATAAAATTAATTATTAACATCCTCTAGTGAGTACGTGAGTAATAAAACTAAAAATATATCTGAAGCCTTAATTAACATAGTAACATTCAACAAAAATTTATCATAACATATAAGTTTAACGTTTTTTGTCTTAAATTAAATATATATATATAAAGAAATGCTATTTAACAATTTCAATTAAGGAATTTTAAAAGCTACACTGTGATAAAGTTTAGCTCTCTCATTTTGTAGATATAAAACTGCAGTTCTGCGGAAGTTCCGAGTTACAACATGCTATCGTTACGGACGATATTACCTCAGGTCAGTGAGATAACTACATAATATATATAAATAAAATAGCCTACTAATAAGTGTTTTACTTAGTGTAAATATAAAATATTATTTTATATTTTGAAAAAAAATTGAAAACAATTTAAAAGTGAGAAATATTAGTTCAAGAATATAATTTCCAGATTATCAAGACACAATTGTTAAATTTCTTATAGATTTAAAAAGTTAAATAATAATAATAATAATAAATAATAATAATAATATAATAAATAATAATAATAATATTATTAAATTAAATATAAATAATAATAATAATAAATTAATATAACAATAATAATAAATAATAATAATTAATATAATTAATAATAAATATAATTAACTGGTTCATTATGATATCGTATCAATATACGAAATTAATGAAAACAATAATACTGCTATTACTGTTATCTAAAAAGTAAAACATAATTAATTAAATAATATAATAAATTATTATAAATAATAATTAATTAATATATAAAAAGAAAACATATTCTATAATAAACATTATTTTGTAATTAATAAATACTAATGTTTAATTAAATTCTAATCAATATACGAATATTTGAAAACAATAATACTAATAATAATAATATAATTAATAAAAATTTAAATAATAAATAATATAATAATATATTAATAATATATAATAATAATAAAATAATAATAAATATATAATAATAATAATAATATTAATAATTAATATAATAATAATAATAATATTAATTAATAGTAATAATAAATAATAATAATTTAATATATAATAATAATATTAATAATATATAATAATAATAATAATAATAATAATAATAATAATAATAATAATAATTAATAATAATAATAATAATAATAATAATAATAATAATAATAATAAATAATAACAATAATAATAAATATTATTATTTATTATTATTCTAATCTATTATTATTATTATTATTATTATTATTATTATTATTATATATTATTATATTATTATTATATTATTATTATTATTATTATTATTAATTATTATTTATTAAATTATTTATTATATTATTATTATCATTATTATTCTTATTATTATTATCTATTATTATTATTATTATTATTATTATTATTATTATTATTATTATTAATTATTATTATTATTATTATATTATTATTATTATTATTATTATTATTATTAGTGTTAATTAATTATTATTATCATAATATTTTTGCTAGACTTCATCAAACTTTTTAGACAGGTACTCTCCCGTGTGTCTTTCATGAAAGGCTCATACATATAATTGCTAAATTTATTTTTCCAAATTTATCATAAATACCATTGCAAGTGAGAGATAAGAGAGACGCCTCGGATGATGTATCGGACCAAGGTATCGGTAGTAAATGTCAATATATTTCCTTACAGTTGGGCAACAATATTTTGAAGTTCGGCAACAATATTTTAAACTTCTTTCGTGACTGAGGGGTGAATCTTGTTATATAATATGTTTTCAAGAGGTCGGAGTCGTAGTCGGAGTCGGAGTCGGAGTCGCGGAGTCGGCGGAGTACGGTTAATTGAAGAGGCGTGAGTCGGAGTCGGAGTCGGACTCGGTCGGTAATTTTGAAAAGGGTGGAGTCGGAGTTCGGAGTCTAGTCGCGTAATTTTTCAAGAGGTGGAGTCGCGAGCTCGGGAGTCGGCGTCGGTAAATATAGATAGTAGAGTGAGTCAGAAAATTTGAACTGACAAGTTGTGAATTGTGTTTCTGTGGGTGGACTTCAATCACTTCATGCAAGTTCACTGACTTGCGACTTCCATATCTCAAAATGCAATTGCCAAACTTTCGAGTTTTTTAAACCTTGCCCTTATGTTTCAATTTGGATTATTTTCTAATAAATTCAACCTTCAACCTTTATTTACCCATTCTATATTTTTAAGATGCTGAAGAAATAAAAAACTCCATGGTACGAAGAGAAATTTCTCTCTGACAATGATATTTACTAAGCTGCTGTTATTTATATTGATTCTATCTGCAGGCGTAAGTCCTAACTGAAGCCATCAACTACATATATAGACTATTAATCTAACACTTTTGCAATTTGGTCATTATATTAAAAGGTTGCAGGAGTTAAAGAAGAAAGTAAACATATTCATCATATTGTTAAGTTGATTGAAACTACAACTATCCCCCCATTTACTACCTTCTCAAGTTCATTTTCAAGATAGCTCAAGGAGGCCCAATTGAGTATGAAAAGCTTGTAGATATTGAAGAGCTTAGTCGAAAGCGTCGACTGCTCTACCTCCAAAGCAAGTTAGCGACTTGAACGGCTTTTTCTGCCTCTCGACATTATAAAAATCAGACCTAGAGGAAAAATTGATGGAGACCTGGCAAGATGCTATTAGATATATATATATATATATTATATATATTATATTATATATAATATATATATATATAATAATATATATTATATATATTATATATATAATATATATTAATAATATAATATAGACTATATATATATATATATATATATATATATATATATATAATATATAATAATATTATATATATGATATATATATTATATATATATAATATATATATTATATATATATATATAGGTCAGCGTTTAGTATAACCGTTCATATATATCTTTAAACTATTAATGCTACAGTAAACGGAATACATATGGTGAATGCTGGTCCAAAATCTAGTACTGGAAAATGTTTAATTAAAAAAAAAAAAAAAATCTAAAAAAAAAAAATATATAATCTCAAAAAACTACAATAGCTACAGCGAAAAGGAATACATTTTGGAATCTCGTAAAATTTCACATAGGAAAAATGCTAAAAAAAATTAAAAAAATAAAAAAAATAGCTTTCTTTAATTTTAGTAATATGATTAAAAGGCCTAGTTAGAGACCTTTTATTGTTTCTCGTTAAAATAAATAGGTTACTCCTTAAAATAAATAGACTTTCTATTAAATTTTGCTTTTTTTTTCACTAAAGAATACCCAAGGCTTCATGTGTACCGCCCACCGATGGCAGGATTCGGGGTCTCTCGGCCTTCCGGGGAAACTACGGTAGGACTAATTCCCCCCCTCCGGGGAGCGCGTCTCCGCGACCCCCGCTCTTTGGCTATTTGGGTGTCGCGGCGATTCCTCGCCCCCTCCCCTACGGGTATATAGGAAAATACGTCACCTCACCTCACTGTAGTTCCCGTGAGTCTAGCTCATTCGAGCCCTATACCTAGTGTGCCGTAATTAAAAGCAATTTTACCATATGTGAAATTTTACCAGGATTCTCACATAAATGTATTCCTTTCGCTTATGTAAGCTATTTGTAGTTGAGTACATATATATATATTTTTTTATTTTTTTTTTTTTATTTATTATTTTTTTTATTTTTATTTTTATTACATTTATATACACTAATATATGTATATATAACGTTTTAACTAGTAAATTGTGAGTACCTAGACATTCCACTACTATGAGTATTACCGTATTATACTATGTAACTAATTAATTATGAGTTTTTATATAAGATATATATGACCGGTTATATTACTAAAATCGATGTAGTCACATAATAATATATATAATATATATTATATATTATATATATAATAATATATATATATATAATATATATATATATTATATAATATATATATATATATATATATATATATTAATATATACTAAGTTAGTACGTACCAGGAATTTTATTTCGAGGGGCCAAAACAAAAAGTGCTAGTTCTTTATATATTATATATATTATATATATATATTAATATATATATATATATTAATATTATATATATATAATATATATTATATATATTATTATTAATATAATTTAATATTTATATATATATATATATATTATATATATATATATTATATATATATATATATATATATAATACATATTAATTATATTAATTTATAAACGTGAATACTTCAAATAAAAATATATTCTCTACTTTAGAGAAATAAGGCTTAAAAAACCATTACTTTTCATTATTATAACATGAGAGAGAGTGAGTGTGAGAGTGAGTGAGTGAGTGAGTGAGAAGAAATGACCTATCAATTAACATATTATATAATATGATAATGTGTTCATCATAGCTGCACATATAAACGTAAGTGAAGTTAATCAATCATATTGTAGTTAAGATAGCATAAAAATAAGCAAATTTATATATATATGTGAGATAGATAAATGATATCTTTAAATATTATTTTATTTTCAAATAACTTATATAATTGTTGTGTAGCATTATCTCCTAGTGATCATTTATTATCTATATAGCTTATATTGAGCTTCGGCTACTGTAAGCCTACTATTTACCACACCTCACCCTCCCTTTTAATAATTAATAAAATTGACATATAATTCTTAATTTTCATCTAATTTTAGATAGGAAAAATAACTAATATCTGAGTATGACTTTTCTACACTTAAATTAAGTATCTTGTTATTCGTAGTGTTTTTTTTTTGTACTGTATAGTCTAATTTTTCTAGAACAAATTCATTATATTTTCTCTCAAAATATACCTATAGTTTTATTAGATATTTGCTTCCTCTCACTTATTTACAATTTATTTTACGAAATGACTACATACTTGAAAATATCATTTGATGGGTTCAATACCTACAAATGCTCTCGAAATATATTATATGATTTTTAAATTTGTGCTATACTCAGTAGCCAAATGTATATACTCAATAATTCTTAATATACCCACATTTATACATTTGTTTTAAAATGAATATAAAATTGTATTAGATTATACTATTTCTTTGTATATACTACTCTTAATAGCGATCTGAGATGAACTTGTCACAGTAAAGCAATATGCTCAGTTTTATTGGAGAGATGCACAATTTAGATCGTTTAATTACTTTTCATAATCACCTACATTCGTGCTTGTTCTTTATCCGAAAATTTTTCAAATAAAAAAATTTTTTTTAGAAATTTTGAAATTTTATTTTTGAGTAATACACTCACTAAATAACAATTATTCTAAGTAATAATAGATATTAGTATCTTGCCGGCTATAACAAGCTCACTCACTGAAATTTGTATTAGATTAATCGGATCAAGTAGTAAATAAATTGATATATTATCAGTCATATTATTACTCAGGTTTGTAATTCTATATTTGAATCAGTTGTATTATATAAAAAATTTCTAAGTGAGTTTCACAAAAAATATTTCTAGTTCAGCAAAAGTAAGTTAATGATTATTTTATATAGAAAATTGATTTATGAGTGGCAAGCTTCTAGCATAATTATCCTCTCAGAAGCTTGCACTAAAAATTTTACTTAAAAACATTTAACTAAACCTTAACTATTTCTCATGAACTTATGAGAAATTTACTCTGAGATGAGCACTATATTTCCTTTGTGAATATGAATATATTTACTCACACTGATTCACACATACAAAATGATATTCTTTACCCAATATTTCACTTTCCAAAAAATGTTT
>JABUQX010116372.1:15000-22500 GCA_015478945.1 Trachelipus rathkii | reverse complement strand
TGGATCAGAAATATACTAACTATTATGAGCAGGTTAAAAAACAGACGCATCCCTACTTCACGAAGGATTATACTACAGTTATTTGTCTGACAAATTCAATGCAATTAACTTCATAATCGGATAACCAGTGCAAAGTCACAATGTTTTGAAATGAAAGTGTAGTAGGAGTATGTATGAGATCTTCAACATATTCTATGATTGTGATGAATATAAAGATTAGTTTCGGTTACTGTTGCGAGTGAAATTAATATGAGACAGATGCGCACAAATGATCAATGAGGCGATCAGGTGTTTTCCCTGAATCCTCGTAAGCCAGATTTTTGTTGACTTGGATTGATTCGAATTCGTTGTGTGAAGGGGCCTTAGAAAAAAAAATGGGGGGTGTTGAATTTATTTAGTAATTTTTTGTTCACTATTTATTGTTAAAATATAACTATAATTTTATAATATATTAATAGTACTAATAGTATATTATAGATCTGGTACTATATAACTATAATTTACCAACTATATGATATACTATAATTATATAATACAGTTGTATATATATAAACTTATCAGACTAATAATTTATGACAGATGAAACTAACTAAAACCCCCGTTCTAACAATATTTCAATAGCTACTAATATCACATAGGTCTTTATATACTATTAAACTACAACCGTATTAGGTTAAGATTGGATATATATACTAGTAATATAACTTTCTCAAATTATAAGGTTAGAATCGGGCTTTTTAGTATACTGATATAGTAGAGAAAACATTCCTATGTACTACAGTATGTTACTCCTATTTCTGCAACCGTATCTATATATATATAGTTATACTCATTATTTTTTTAATTTGGTGGTGAAAGTAAAAAAATTGGGGACGTGAAATAATATTTGAATTTTCTCAAAATGTAATGCAACTAACGAACAGATAGTTTAGAAGAGTCTATGATCTTTATTAGCTAACTATTCCATGAATGTTGGCAATGTGTTCTGAAGTGGATGAGAGAATTACGCATAGCAATGGATTAATAGTCTAAGTGCCTATACGTTAATTCAGCATGTGGGACCTTATCCCGACTGTACATCCCCATCTCCATCAGAACACTATTAGCAAGTAGTGTGAGTATGAAGAAGTTATAAAGTAAAATTTATATACAGAAAATGTAAAGTAATTTTCATGCGAAAAATTCCTTAAATGGAACTTATAGATCTAGTGCTTGAATCACGCTTTGCTAAGAAGGGTAACAATTTTCTGGGACTGATGTAGTGAACAACACATAGTCATGGCTTTAATTATAGGTTCTACTTATTACAAATATACCCTAGGTATTCCTCCAATATATAAAGTATACTACATTATATATAAATTATATATATATATATATAAATATATACTAATATAATATATAGTATATATATAATAAGCAGTATTACTAATATCCGTGTATACGCTGTAGTTTATATGAATCATCCATATATATATTTATATATATTATATATATATATAATATATACTATAAGTTTTTATTGGTATCCAGATAAGAGATCTGTCCGCTCTAGATATATTCTTAACTATACTGATATATTATATTTGGGTTTCGATCGATGTACTGATCTATATATCAAACACTGTTACAATTATGATAAATTATGAAATCTCAAAACGTTAAATTGATAAGTACTATTATATTACTGAATTCGGTATGGGTGATAGTATCTGTATTATATAATAGATACATATCCCTTTAGAAAATTGTCTATAGTACTAGTAGAAATGAAGTAAAGTCTAAAACCTATTTTCTCCCTCTCTGATGTTTGATAAGCATTCATAAGTGAGTATTGTATATAGCTCTATTCAAACTTAATATTCTATAATACAGTAATTACTTAGCCATATTTCATAACTTCAACTAAGTGGATCAAGGAAGTATTGAGAATTTACAGTTAATAATCTAATTTAGTATTAAGAACAATTAAAATTCATGCAATCCAAAAATCAATCAATTGGGACATATGACACACAATTTCATGTTAATCAACATTTATATATAGACTGTAGGAAGATGAAATGCCGCGTTAATACATATACAATAATATTGTTTCGATGAGTGAACAAAACGAACGAAATCATTTTTTCATGGCATTTGCTCTCAGCCAAACAAACTAATGATCTGCCCTTCCACTAACATTCCATTTTCGACCTCTCTGTCTCGCTATTGGCTTGATATCGTTTATCCTATATGTCAATTTACTCGACTCTGTATTGCGTATTGCAGGCTCAAGACTGCACCTCTAGACACCTATCCATCTCTTCACCCACTTATAAAAGGGAATATTCCTACACATTTCCATACTATTTGGGCATTCTACGGGTGTATAAACGTCCTAACTAAATGTTTAGCAACATCCTGTGCAGGACTTAATTTTAATTCACAATCTAAATGAGTATCATTCGTAGGAAAGTCGTTAAATATTGTTTACTTTATCATAATAAAATCATTTTTATATAATTTTATAATTTAATTAATACTATAAATTATTTCGAAATTTATTGGTATATACTATAATATAAATTATTTATGTAACAAAGAAAATAGCCTCACCAATTTTTTTTTTTATCTTTTATTTTTTTTTACACATATTAAATATTCAGACATATTATTTGAATTAATCTAAAATCAGGTTTTTTTTCTTACAAACTATTAAAACAATAATATATACTAACAAAATACCTTTTTAAATTATTTAAATATTCGAATATACATAAATAATGATATTTTTAATAAATTTTCTATGCTTAATAACAGAAATGTAATTAAGAGATCAGGCTTATGAACATTTAATAATAAGATAAAATTATTTCCAATTAAATTTGTAGAACATTAGATACTGTAACTAAGAAATAATTCATTTCTATTCTCTTGAATATACGACTAAATTATCATTTTAAAATTTTTAAACTACTAATATTCTAATTTGATATACATTGTTTATTTGTTCAGATAAATACAATCATATGTAATTAATAATTAAAGTCAGAATGTATAATATGATAACAATAATTTCTCCTAAAAACGCCGTATACCCCATAAATAAATATAAATTATAATCATGCTACAGATAATGCATATACTTAACAATTGATTTGCTCCAATAGCCTCATATGTCTATTATCAATACTTAATCAACTTTTATTTATTATAATATATATTAGTATCATAAAATATATAATCAATTAGTTACCTTTTACCGCCAGGTAACATGCAATCCTTAAATATTTACCTACCCACTATCCTACTATGCTTGAATGTCGTTATTAAATATTAAGAATTATTAATAATTCTATTTATAATAACTATTTGCATTGTTATGTAATTACTTTTTTTACTACAGTAAAATGTTTTATTGTATTCACTAAAAATCATTTCATATATAAAGATACGTCTACACTATCTTAAGGAAATAAATGTACTTGGAAATAGGCGTAATGTTCAATTAATAATATAATATTTATCATTAAAATTATTACTTTAAAAATAATTAAATCATATAATATTTCTCGTTTTATATCCGAATTAATAAATTAAAATACTATACATTAATATTGCTAGTATTATACTTTATAACTATAAATATGATAAATGATCTTGGATTAGATTTTCATAAAGATGGGGTCATTATCGCATTAAAGGATCCCTATATCGAACGTGCATAATTCTATCTCCTTCCATGGTATTTTAATTCAGAATTTAATCACTTATACCCAATATACTCGGTTATAAATCTACCTTTCTCAATCATTTTCTTTTATTATCTATGTATTTTTATTAATTTAATATAATTTGTTATATTTATTTTAATATTTTACTATTACTGTCTTCATTGACGTACTACATCTTTATTATTATATTTAATTATTATATTTTATTATATTATTAATAGCATTACTATATATATTATTTTCATTATAATTATTATTGGTATTTTTAGAATAATAACTTCAGGTCCTTCGTTCTTCATCCATACTCGCGCCTCGACAAATTTAAATCATGAGCACCGTTACTGAGTTTATTCTTTTCACCTCCCCCTGCATGTTCATATAGTTATTCAGATATTTACGTTAAACATCCATATATAGTGTGTTTTCTATATTTTACATAAAACTACCTCTCTGCCCTGTATGCGTCGAGCTACAGACTAAATCCAAATCGGCCCTGATCTCGGTACTCTCTTCTGCCCCATCCACGGAATGAACTGACTCACCGGGAGGAAAATAAAAATAAAAATCAACATTTTCTTCAAAATAGCGGCTATAGTCGGAATCATAACATCATATAATTATTATTTTGCACAGATATTTCTATTATCATAGCTGGCATTCCTGACATATCCTTTCTTCACTTATTATCTCAATGCTAGAACTTAAGATATAAATTTAACATTATATATTACCACATATGATTTACATTTCTACTATTATAATATTATCGAGTTGTATATTACTAGTCCATTATATACACCATTTTCATGACTTAAATATTTCTACTTTAACGCCTATAAATAAAACTATTGAAAGACCCTTTCTGTAGCAGCATCTCCTAAAATTGATTGATGTGGGTCTAGGTAGCAATACTTTTTTTCTTCATGGAAACCATTCTCCCCCCCCTGGATATTATCGGATAACCCCCGATAAAGTAAACCACCCAAATATCCATAGCGAAATACCAAGCAAAATCGATAAAAATATAGCTAATAATTTCAGACTTAATTATGCTATTATATATATTATATAATAACAATATCATTCCCATTATTATAAATAGATTACTTATGACTCACATTATAATAAAACGATGTATAATAGCTAAAAAATTAATTATACTAACTACACTTATTAATGATTATTATTGATAAACACCATTTTCTACTATTACATTTATTAATTTTTGACTAAGATATTTATTATTATTCGTACATTATTCTAAAAATTTCTTACCTCTAATATTAAAATTTTGCGTTGTTAAAGTCAAGTTATTTGCGCCGCTGTTATTCCCCCTTGGCTTATCGAAGCCATTGGGGAGTCTAAGCGTTTCCCTGCCTTGAATTTTGACTTCAATTGTTAATTGGTAGAGTTGTCATTGATAGTCTCGATATATTGTCTTACAGTAATTTGTTATTGATCCAATTTAGAGAAATCATTCTTTCCGTGTGTTTTTTTGAAATAGCTACTCAAGTCATACTATCTCGCTTTCGTTGGTTGAAGCTTCACTTTCCGTTTGAGACAAGCTGGGTCCTGCCTCCTGAACTTCCCCGATTTGGAGATTCGATGAGAGGAGCAGGAGGGTTGGGCTGGAGTTTCAGCGGCAATAAAAGAGTCAATTTTGCTATCCTTGTTTCAAATTTGGGTAAAACTTGAAAAAGTCATCAAATTTTAACAGTTTTTATTTTTTCGTTTAGGGGGGAAAGTTTTTAAGACCAATTGCCGATAGGGTTTCTTGTTTCACTGCTTTTCCGGGGAATTTGAACTATTTTTTTTTTTTTGTGTTGTTTTTGTGGTGTGTTTGTTGTTGAATCTGCCACTTTTTTTTACTTCACTGTTTAAATTAAGACACTCGTTTAATTAATTCTCACATGTTTGACACTACTCACAGATCAAGTTAAGGTATGAGATAGCTCGAGGTTGCTCTGTCTTGGTCACCAATTCATATGTAATCAAACCCTTGAGAAGTTAATTACAGTCATAAGAAAGGCAGTAATTATTTTTATTTTATTTCTAGGACTAATTAAATCAGATAGTAAACTATCATATTAATTTTTAATGACAACTTATAATGCAATTAATTCATCTGTTAACACAACAGACGACAGCTGTCAATTAATTAAGACTATGTTGAAATTCATTAAAACGCACCACCAATCTTATAAGACCTTTCGACATTAGCTCCAGCCGAAAGCTTAAAAGCGACCTTTCTTCTCTATGGCCTTGAGATCTTTACTTATGGCAAACACTATTTCTCCTTCTATTTGAGTAAAAATTGCAAGACCTAACTGCCCTTCCCCTCCATATCACGAGGCCAACTTAAGCAACATGTGCAAAATGCCATCTTCGCGATTAATTGCATTTGTCCCTGATTTAGAAGGATTTCATATATTCTGCGTAGACTGAAGAATTGTAGTGGTGAAGAAAGTAGCTGTAAGTAAGTCCTAGTTCCTGTCCATTTGAGACTAAAGTCTCTGAAAACGAAAAAAAGAAAAGCAATCAACATTCTTGTTGCCGCACTACTCTTCTGTTTAAATAACTTTATAAATATACAGACTAGCTAACTATGAAGAGTAGCTCTAATATATAGTTAACATAAATTATTGTGAAGGCAAGAGACTATCTCTCCCCGGTACTAAAACTCTGTTCAATCCTGTATTGATATATATATATATATATATTTCACAGGTTTTTTATTCTATTTCAGACGACTTGAAATCTGATTAATCTATATACAGTATTAAACGAGTAAACTACATTGCTGATTAGTATTAGTCCAAAGTCTTCCTCAAAATGTTACAAATAAAAATGTAAAGTACTAACATGATAGTAAATTGTATATTTTATGTTTAGCGAGAAATACGAAAAATATTATTTTGTAAATCCTCATAACAGATAACACCATGAGACATCCTATATCTGATATGCCTCAAGACACTGAGTCGAATGTTAAACAAGCATTAAAGAAACTAAAACTGTTGCCATTCAGTTGGACAGTTCAACTCTTAACTTTCATCAGGTTTGTTTGTAATGAAGATATTACTGAACAATTTTATTTTAAAAATAACTCCAGAAATCACAAGAGGTCAAGACATTGTTGAGGTTGTCGACAGGCTTTCAATTCCTACGATTTGTCATGGAATTAAAGAGTATCTGCGCGAATGCCGCCAATCTATGTCGTGAAGTGTATAAAAATTCGCCGAGTTGGTCATACAAAAGAATCCTGGCATTGTTTTTGAAAGCTGTTTTCTGAACAGAGAAGTTCTAACTTTCTTTTAAATTAGTACCACCTGAGCTCAGGAAAGTATTATATATATATATATATATATATATATATATATATATATATATATATATATATATATATATATATATATATATATATATATATATATATACTATATAATTATATTTATTTATTTTTTTCTTATATATATATAAATATATATATATATATATATATATTATATAATATTAATATATATATATATATATATATATTTATATTATTATTATTATTATTATTATTATTAATATTATTATTAATTATTATTATTATTATTATTATTATTATTATTATTATTATTATTATTATTATTATTATTATTATTATTATTATTATTATTATTATTATTATTATTATTATTATTATTATTAATATTATTATCAATTATTATTATTATTATTATTATTATTATTATTATTATTATTATTATTATTATTATTATTATTATTATTATTATTA
>JABUQX010116372.1:7500-12500 GCA_015478945.1 Trachelipus rathkii | reverse complement strand
TCTCAATCGCTCGAAGCCCAGCAAAATTTTTTTAATTAATAAAAATTAACATGATAAAAAAAAGCAACTTGTGGTAACTCTCGCGCTTTTTCTATTGGAGCTACGTTACGTTAGGTTACGGCTATGTCTTGAAATAATCGAAAAAAATTGATTATATCGTTCGTTACTGCTATCAGTTAACTTTCCCTTTATATATATATATATATATATATATATATATATATATATATATATATATATATATATATATATATATATATATATATATATATATATATATATATATATATATATATATATATATATATATATATATATATGATAAACTTAAGATTCTTTCTGACCTCAAATCGATATTTAACTATATCGAAAACCCATTTGGAATAAACGAGCATTATTGGAACGTTTCAAAGAAAAATATCTATATATAAATACGAAACGCCATTAATTTTTAAAGTCTGAACCGTTAGGTCGAGATCTTTTGTTTTCCTATTTTGTGAACAATATGAATTTAAAAGATTTATTCGAACTTTGTGAAAAGGATTTTACAGTTTTAGAATTGTTGCAACATTTTCGTTTTATAGAAAGTAGATAAAAAGGTTTGTAAAAAGTGTAAGAAAGAATGTGAAATTACGTTACCGGCAAATTAAATATGCCAACACGAGGCAGAAGAAAACAACATCTACTCGCCTATTTGGCTTTATTTATGTGGAAAAGAAAGCATCCTAAAGATGAAAGATTTGAACATTTCCTATGAGTCGATTATTTATTAAATTTAAACTTTATTAATTTTTTACTTAAAGACAAACTATCTAGGTTAGGTCTAGGTTTATGTCAATGACGATCCATCTAGATAGGTCGTACTATACGGCTTTTTAAGTCTAGGTTATGATAAAGTTTGGTTAGGTACACACAGATCATGTCATGAGTTGATTATTTATTAAACTTAAATATTATTAATTTTTAACTTAAAGACAAGCTATCTAGGTTAGGTCTAGGTTTACGGCAACGACAATCCATCTAGGTTAGGTCTAGGTCTATGGCAACGACGATCCGTCTAGATAGGTCGTACTGTACGGCTTTTTATGTCTAGGTTATGATAAAGTGGTAAAACTGAACCTTTCGTCTGACCTTTGATATTCGATATATATATATATATATATATATATATATATATATATATATATATATATATATATATATATATATATATATATATATATATATATATATATATATATATATATATATATATATATATATATATATTAAATCTGTGTCTACCTAACCACACTTTATCCTAACCTAGACTTAAAAGCCGTACAGTTGAACTAACCTATACGGATATACGTTGCTACAGCAATGCAACTAACCTGATGGATACACGTTGCACAGCAATGCCAACCTAATCGAGATAGATTCACGTTGCTGGCAATGCCAACCTAACTGAGATGGTTGTCTTTTAAGTAAACAATTAACAATATTTAAGTTTAATTAATAATCAACTCACGACTTATGGATAATTCATTGCTATACCTTCGAGGAAATTTTCAAATCTGTCATCTTTAAGAATCTTTTTATATTTGACCTACAAAATTAAAAAAAAAGTTTTAAAACATCACCCTATATTCTAATATATATATATATATATATATATATATATATATATATATATATATATATATATATATATATATATATATATATATATATATATATATATATATATATATATATATATATATATATATATATATATATATATATAAAAAAATTTTTGTATATATTAATGTAAATCAGAGTTGTTACCTGCTAAATCTAAAAAATTTGCTAAAGACACATTTTGCTTAAATTTGTTCTAAAATTCATTGATAATGGTCGGAAAAGCAAATACACTGCAGTTATTGTTTTAAATTTCAAATATTTGCTAAATATTGATATTTTAAATTCATTATTGCTTCCTACCTCTATACCTTTCAAAACAGTACTGGAAACAAGATGTCACCGCCAATTATCTGTGTAGCTGCTTGGGTATTTCAAATAGGTACGATCGATACACAAATATAGAATATCGTTTTAAAAGATAAAAAAATATTTTTTGGTCAGACGAAAGATTCAGTTTGTCCTGATAAAGTTTGGTTAGTTACACACAGATTTCATATATATATATATATATATATATATATATATATATATATATATATATATATAGAGAGAGAGAGAGAGAGAGAGAGAGATATATATATATATATATATATATATATATACTGCTATATATATATATATATATATATATTTTATTTATATATATATATATATATATATATATATATATATATATATATATATATATATATATATATATATATATATATATATATATATATATATATATATATATATATATATATATAGAGAGAGAGAGAGAGAGAGAGAGAGAGAGAGAAATGTTATAGGACTACTGCCTTCTCTTAGTTTGTTAAGTTGAGATTAAATAAACCCTTGAGGTAAAAGATCTTTACAGAGATTAATTTATTTTATATTTGTTTAATTGCAACAAATTTACACTAAATAAATGTCAAGCTTTCGTGGGTATGATCACCTCACTTCTTCGGGACTGATTAGTAAAGTTCTCCATCCATAATGAATTTGACTATTAATTTCGCTTGCTACTTGGTCGTTTTTTACAGAGATTAATCAAGTAGCCAGCAAAATTAATAGTTAAATTCATTATGGATAGAGAACTTTACCAATCAGTCCTGAGTGATGGTCATCACAGCAACATTTATTTAGTGTAAATTTGTTGTAATTAAATAAATATCAAATAAATTATATCTGTAAAGATATTTTACCTCAAAGGTTTATTTAATCTCTCTTTTTCTCTCTCTCTCTCTCTCTCTCTCTCTCTCTCTCTCTCTCTCTCTCTCTCTCTCTCTCTCTCTCTGTATCTTATAAAAGACCTTGATCTATATTAATAGACAATATGAATTGAATGAAACATGTGTCTTATAAGAACACTTCATGTAGTTTATCAAAAAACACGATTCGAATTATTTAACGTAGTTTATACTAATAAAAGTTTTAGGGCTAAACTATCCCACCTAACCTGAACAGGTCTAGCCGTGGTCTAATAACAATATAAGTAGTTACTTGGGTTAAATTCTCACCAAAAGATGTTAAAGCAATCGTAAGAGGAAATATAAAGAGAAATATTTAGCAAATGAATTCCAGGAAAATCGTGGCCATAAACATAAAATATTTTATGTCTTCAGTCATTGTAAATTTAGTTCTATATCTAGTTATGACGCAAATGTGGGACTTCACAAAGGTTGTACAAGGAAAATAATAAATGAAAATATTAGTTAATTAAGAAATTGTATAGAAAGTAAAGAAGAAGAGGAAGAAGAAGAAGAAGAAGAAGAAGAAGAAGAAGAAGAAGAAGAAGAAGAAGAAGAAGAAGAAGAAGAAGAAGAAGAAGAAGAAGAAGAAGAAGAAGTTTTGACACACTTTATATGCATTAACTTTCCCGAGCGTTGCTTTCCTCTCTCTCTCTCTCTCTCTCTCTCTCTCTCTCTCTCTCTCTCTCTCTCTCTCTCTCTCTCTCTCTCTCTCTCTCTCTTCAATTTTACCCATAATCTTTCTTTCCTCGTTTCCCTGTTCACCCTCTCTCTCCTCTCCCTTTTCCCATCTCCCCTCGGCAACTCACGGTGGGAAAAACGTACACCAGATGCGCTTTTATAACCAAATAAAATGAAGATTTGAAATGTAAATTTGCTTACTTGTTCAGATCTTCATTGTTTGTTAACCTTTTTAATAAAGTTAAAAGATATTTCCATGTATTTTCTCTTTGATAAACCTTAAAATGAAAAATCTAAAAAAAAAATAAAAACAGTTTTAAAATAATATTGCTTTGTGCTTTTGCGCTACTTGTTTCCGGATTTTAGTAGCACTTATTTTTAAAATCTCTCTCTCTCTCTCTCTCTCTCTCTCTCTCTCTATATATATATATATATATATATATATATATATATATATATATATATATATATATATATATATATATATATATATATATATATATATATATATATATATATACCCCTATGCGTGTGTCTGTGGCGGGTTTTGAGTAGGCAAGTAAAGCAGAGCCTCTTATATAATTGCAGGGCTCTGAGGAGTAAGAACTAGAGAAATTACCTTCCTTGCTCACCTTTCTTCAATTAAGTATGCCCATAATTTTTAAGTTAATAGCGTTTAAATTATATTAAACCTGAAAAAAATTGGTCCAATTCACTTCAAAGCACATTCAGGTTTTAAAAATGTTTTCAATGACGAAGAAATGTACAGCTGGAGAAATGACTTCCTGAACAGTTTTATTTTCAAATATTGTAATCATGTGAAATCATGTTGGCAACCATAACGCCAACTATATTGTTGCATCGACAACGTGACGTGCTGGGTAAGCTTTATTCTTTATTGTCATGGCAACACAATAGTTTGCATCATGGTTGCAAACATAAATTCAAATGATTAAAATCAATGATGCAAACTATAGTGTTGCCATGACAACGTGAGTTGCTAGGTAAGCTTTATTCTTTATTGTCATGGCAACACAATAGTTTAATCATGTGAAATTATGTTGGCAACCATAATGCAAACTATAGTGTTGCATTGACAACGTGAGTTGCTAGGTAAGCTTTATTCTTTATTGTCATGGCAACACAATAGTTTGCATCATGGTTGCCAACATAAATGTGAAATTATGTTGGCAACCATAATGCAAACTATAGTGTTGCATTGACAACGTGAGTTGCTAGGTAAGCTTTATTCTTTATTGTCATGGCAACACAATAGTTTGCATCATGGTTGCCAACATAAATTCAAATGATTAAAATATTTGAAAAGAAAACTGTTCAGGAATTAATTTCTCCAACGGTACCTAACAGATACGAACGAAAATCAACGGAGGCAAAATTTGAAGATTCTCCTTTTGGGTGGAG
>JABUQX010116371.1:15000-35768 GCA_015478945.1 Trachelipus rathkii | reverse complement strand
GTTTCACTGGGAAAATAGTCAGTGTACGCTGCACCCATTTGTTGTGTATTTAAGGTATGGTGTTTCAAATACTACAAAACACACAAGTTTCTGTTTTTTTGTCACCTGACACAAGACACAATTCCATAATGGTATATACATTTCTTAGAAAACTCATCCCACAGATAAAAACAGAACATCCAAACATTACAAAGCTACATTATTTCACTGATGGTTGTGCTGGCCAGTACAAGAACAGATATAACTTTGCAAATATCTGTAACCACTATGATGATTTTGCTCTTTGTTGTGAGTGGCATTTTTTTGCCACTAGTCATGGAAAGAATGCATGTGATGGTGTTGGGGGAACTATCAAACGATTGACAGCAAAGGCCAGTCTTCAAAGACCAATAACTAATCAGATATTGAATTAAAAGGCAATGTATGATTTTTGTAAACAGAGTTTAGGTAAACAAATTCATTTTTTTTATGTAGAACATGAAGACATAGAAAAATGTGCGGAAATGCTAAGGAGTAGATTTGATAAGAGCATTCAAATTCCTGGGACACAAATGTTTCATAAATTTGTGCCATTAAGTAATCAAAGTTTAATTGCATATGAATTATCCACTGATGGCATTGGTAAAGAGTTTCCTGTCACTAAAATGGCTATGTCTCAAATTGAAGAATATCAAAAAGTGAATCCTAAAGTTGGTGAATATGTGATAGGTGTTTATGATGATAAAAAGTGGGTGGGTCTTGTACTGCTGCATGATGAAGAATTTGATGATTTCAAAATTGATTTCTTGCATCCCTCAGGATACAGCACATACTATCAATTCCCAGAAATAAAAGATGAATGCATAGTGGCCAGAGACAACATTCTACATATTTTAAATACTCCTATTTTAAATCATGGTACTTCAAGGATTCAGTACAAATTTGTGGAAAAAGAATTTAAAAACTTTTTCTAAAGTGATATAAATAGTGTATAATAAAATATGTTTTTTTAATTCACAATATTTGTTTTTTATATTATATATATATATATATATATATATATATATATATATATATATATATATATATATATATAATAGAATAAATAAAATATTTTTTTTAATATAAATTTTTTTTTATATACATATATTTATAGTAATATATATAAATTATATATATTTATATATATATATATATATATACTATATATATATATATATATATATATATATATATATATATATATATATATATATATATATATATATATATATATATATATATATATATATATATGATTTAAACAAATATTTATATATATATATATATATATATATTATATATATATATATATAGTATATATATATATATTATATATATATATATTATATATATATTATATATATATATATATATATATATATATATATATAATATATATATATATATATAAGAGGTACTAATACATATGATTTGAAATGATAAAATTGTGTTTTTGGATTTATGTTTATTTTAATTTAATTACTAAAAATAGACAAAACTCAAAGTCCACTTTTTTTTTTCCTTCAATACATTGATAACAAGTGGAACTTTCATATTGTTATTTAAAAATTGTAGATTTTAATATCCATGAGTAATTGGGGGGGAGGGGAAATATAAATTTTGAGGGAACTTTTTCCCTAATTATGGTAGAAGGCTGCTTTTAGTCTTAAATGAAAGCTCTAACCATGCTGATTCTAAATATATATAATATGTATGGTCTATGTTTAACCATTCATGAGCTACAGCCTTTCAAATAAGATGGGGTTTCGGGGGATCCCCAATTTTCGGGGGGGTGTCACGGGAGAACCGTAGGTCCTAGAAATTTTTTATTCGATCTGGTGTGTTTTTGGCCCAAAACAACCCTATATAACAAATTTGAAGAAAATCCGAATCGGAGTGGTTACCTTTTTCCATTTTTTTTGCTGATTTGTCCTGGAATGCCCCGGTTATGGTTGTGAGTGAGGACAGTCCTCAGTGTGAAGTTATGTTAGATGGTGAGCAGCTGGAACAAGTGTCTGAGTTTAAATATTTAGGGTTGAACACCTAAAATTATATGTGGGATTGACAAGTGACTTGATGGGCAGGGTTTTATTAGAAAAGTTGTGAACGACAGAAAGGTTTGACGTGCCATTCATCCTTGCTGAATTGTAAAGGGACTAAGTCTGAGTGTCGCTAGGGGTCTTACATGAGGCTATGCTGTTACCTGTGTTATTGTATAGTAGCGAGGCTACTATGGTCTGAATAAGAAGTATAGATCTAAAAGTTCAATGTGTGTCAGATGGACAATCTTAGAGCAGTGTTGGGAATAGAACCTGATAAAATTTGGAAAAAACATACAAGTGACTTGTGTGGTGTGAAGAAAGGGGTAAACGTGAGAATAAATTGAAAGTATTTTAGGAGATGGTTTGGTCATGTGGAAAGGATGAATGATAGTCGGTTTTAAGCGGATGTATAGTGGCGAGTGTGTTGAAAACCAACAGGCTGGGATTGAAGAAAAAGTGAGATTGAGTCAGTAAACGAATTCTGAAGGAGAGGAAATGTGAGTTTGGCAGAGGCAGAGAATAAAGGTGCATAATAAAGAAGAGATTGGCGGGGTTTTGTGAGGGCGTATGGTTGTGCCCACTTGGGTCAAGGGATGAACCCTTACCCTGACGATTTACGCATAGTGAGGGGTCTGTCGCAGTCCCGTGAACTATAGGGTGGATTTTCTGACTGCGACGAGTCCTTACTAATTAATGATACAGAGGTGCTTTTCTTTTTCGACTTTGTCATATTCTTCTACTGCTTTTCTTTTTCTATGCTTGTTACGCGTCCTTACCACCAGTCTGGGGAGAAAAAGGTAGATGAAGAATATATATATATATATATATAATATATATATATATATTATATATTATATATATATAGTATATAATTATATTATATATATATATATATATATATTATATATACCGTAAAAACGGCAATTCGGTCCAATGTGGGGCAATTCGGACCACGTGGGGCAATTCGGTCCAGTGACTCAAAATAGCCTATACGATGTAAAATATCTTTAACGATGTAAAATAATGTTTTTTTATGTCTTAGGTATTAATTTTTTATGAAAATTTTAATTTTGAATTCATTTACTTGTTGAATTGTTTTTTTTTTTCTTTAGTCTATAAAATCGGTAAATTTTAGGCTTATTGCTTAGAATCATACAGGTCAAAATAATTGTACTACAATTATTGGTACCAAGATATAATACTTAAAAAATAGTTCATAACCTTAATGCAATCGTTGGAAGACATTCAGGCAAGAGAAATAATAAATAGTTTTTATTATAAAAATTGTTAACATGGGCAATTGCGTCCCAGGTTTAAAAATTTGCGTAGGGCAATTCGGTCCACATTGAAATCATCATTTAAATTAAATTCTTTAATACTCTTTTACAAAAAGATGTCCGAAATATAATGTTTTAAATAATTTTTACACTTTACAGCAAGATAGGTAGGTAAGTTTTTCAACATAGGCCTAATAACTTGTTACAATTTTTTCAGCAAGATTGGTTTACACTTACGGCAAAAAAGTTAACAGCAGGATACCTGCTGATGATGTTGCCAGACCCATTAAGCAGTTTTCGTTCTTGCATTGGTTCTTACGTGAAACGTAATATGCCTAAAACGCTGGAGTTGCATTCGTTTTTGTCAAACAGCGTTTGGTGTCGTTTTTTTCAAACAGTCAAGAACCGTCCGAAGAAACGCCACCAAAGTAAAAAATCATCCCTAATTATGCGTAATTTTTTACGCAAAGAATGCACCTTACGAATTTTTTACATTACAGTCGTTTGTGTCAAAACAGCGCAAATCGTTAAAAAAACGCCACCAAACGTAAAGAATTTCCTTTATTCTGTGTAAATATAGAATAAAAAAGAATTAAGGAAATTCCTTACGTTGGGTGAAGCTTTTTTAGGATATTAGCGATTTGAAGAACGAACTCAAAGTGGCACATGGCATTAGAGATCAAACAATTTCTTAAAAAAAAAAAAAAAAAAAAAAAAAAAAAAAAAAAAAAAAATTAATATTGATAATACCCATTATGTTTAAAAAAGAGACCTAAAACGCTTGGAGCTTGTGTGTCATTTTTTGTCAAACCAGCGTTTGCATTCATTGTGTCAAACATCGCAAAAATCGTAGAAAAACGCTCCACCAAACGTAAAGAATTTTCCTTAATTCTGTATAACATAATAAAAAAAGAATAGCAACCTTACAGAATTAAGGAAATCCTTACGTTAGGCGAGACTTTTTTTTACGATTTCGCAGTTTACAAAAAACGAACGCAAACTCGAACATTTTATTACGTTTTCGAACCCAATTTCTTAAAATAATATTGTAATACCATTATGTTTAAAAATGAAAACTGACTTATCATAGTTTATTAAATAAAACACTTTAAGAGGATTCTTAGGGATGTGAAAATTGAAGTGGACCGAATTTGCCCCCGCCCCCCAATCGTGGGGCAATTCGGTCCACGTTACTTATCGCCTTCTAACATTTAATCCTATATTATATATACCAATACAATTATACTAATTCTACTCTCAAAGGATAACATTAACATATAAAAAAAAAATTTGAAAAAAATAAATAATAAAGTCTCCATAAACCTTAGCATTTTGAGTACCCCTGATTTTGGACCGAATTGCCCCGTTTTACGGTATATATATATATAATAATCAGATCATGTGAAATGTTATAATTATATGCCCTAGAGCAGTGGTTCTCAACCTTTTCCAAACCAACGCCCCCTTCGAGATTATCGGCTTAATCCGAGATTATCGGCTTAATCCACCGCCCCCCACTTCAGAATTTTATATTTTTAAAAAGGTTATTATATATATATATTATATATATATATATATATATATTATAAGATATATACTATATATATATATTATTATATATATATATATATATTATAATATATATATATATATATATTATATTAATTATTTTATTTTTAATTATTATTATATTATTATTATATTATTATTATATGTTATTATTATTATTATTATTATTATTATTATTTAAAAAGAAAGTATTACCCTATTCTTAAAAAAATTTATTTTATCGATAAAACATCATTTTTTGGACACTAGTGGCTGCCTTGAGCCTGGTGACTTGCACATAACCGATTGATGTCAGGAGAGATTGTACTTAGGCATAATCTTAAATCACCTCTCTTAGTAATATCCAATTTGTTTCTGGCTTTGTTTTTCAATTGTGTGACAACACTGAACCATTTTCGACGAGATACGTTGAAGGAAAAGCCAGAAGCAATACTTTAATTTCTTCCCATAGAAGAGGATAGGAATCTTTTTTTTCGCCCAAAATACTTCGTATCCAAGCTCATTAAATAAACTTTGACATTCACTGTCATGCTTGAGGTCTATTAGGGGCTCCTGCATAGACTGTGAAATATTAGCTGCAGTCACATCTGTTGAAAACGGGTTGAATACCCATTGGGGTATTTGAAGCGCAATAATATCCTGAAATCTAGTTTCCATGTTTTCTTTCAGCTTATTTAAGGGAAAACAATATACTTCCCAAGTCATTACCTGTAATTTCATTTTTCTCCCAAACAGCCAGAAGATTAGGAAACTGACGTAAGTCTTTACGGCATAAATTACTTTTCAGAACACTTAGTTTCTCTATAAAAGCCCCTATAATCCCTTTTGTTTTGATGAAATTCATTTTTTTTACCTTGTAGCTTCGTATTTATTTCGTTTAACTTGTCAAAAATATCAGAAAGGTAAGCAACATCAGTTCGTCTTTCTTTTAATGAATTGGCGAGACTGTGGTCAGCTGTGTCGAGAAATTCAATAACTGTTTCAAAGAGGTTATAGAATCGTTGTAAACAATTCCCTTTAGAAAGCCACCTAACCTCCGTGTGTAGCAATAATCGTTCAAATGCTTCGTCTTTTTCTTCACAAAGCTGGCGAAATAAACGATCATTCAAAGAGTGGCATTTGATTTTATTGACGGCACTAATGACACAATTAAGAGACTCGTATAATCTTCCGCTTAAATTTTTAGCAACTAAATGTTGACGATGAATAACACAGTGAACAGTCATAACCCCTGGAACAGCTTGCTTTAAATGTGCAAAAAAACCGCGATATCTACCTGTCATAGCTGGTAGCAAGAATATTAGATAATGGAATGTCTTTTTTCGTTAAAATAACTTAAAAGTACATGGAATATAGAGGATCCTTTAGTGTCAGTGGTAAGACTTTTAGCGAACAGCATTTCTTCATTTATCTCGCCAGTTTCATTTATGAAACGAACATATGCTAATAATAAAGCTACATTATCACTGAGGGTTGACTCGTCGATCTGTAATGCAAACTGTGTTTTTCTAATTATCTTACAAAGTTGATCTTCAACATCAGAGGCCATCTCATCGATCCTTCTCGAAACTGAACTATTGCTCAAAGGTAGCGTCTTAATTACATTGCTTGCATTGGAAATCATCAGAGTATCAAGTATTACCTTAACAGCTGGTAAAAGTAGTGTTTCTCCAATATTATGAGGCTTGCCACACTTAGCAATCAACAAAGACACTTTGTAAGAAGCAAGAAGTCCTTTATCAATATTGACTGAACTTTTTTCGAGCATAGAACTTACTGTAGGTCTCCTTTCATACTTCCTCTTTATGTCTTTGAAGAAATCAATAGACTGAGTTGACTTATCTTGGTGAATTTTTGACAGATGTTCTTGTAATCGAGAAGGCTTCATAGCTTCGTTAGACAGAGTCTTCTCACATAAAAGGCACATTGGCAATTTTTCATTTGATGGAAATGGAATGAATCCATATTTCAAATATTCTGACGAATATTGCCTACACTTCTTTTTTGCTTGAGACATAGTGTAATAATCACACGTTCACACGAAAACCACATCCAACACACGGGAAAGGTTTCCTATCACTAACAAGTTTAAGGCATGATTTTAAAAAGAAGCCAAATTTGCGAAAAGTAATGCAGTCTGGCATCTCTGGCTTAAAGTTGAGGGGTATCTATAGTTTTTCTGGACGCTTCTGGCAACTTACACAGACCGAAATATATATATATATATAAATATATAATATTATATTATAATATATATATAATAATATATATATATATATATATATATTATATTATATTGATTTTATTATTGTAAAAAAAAATAATCAACTTTCTTGCTGTAATTAAGTTGCCAATATGTACTTTTAGTCTTTTATGTCTTTTCATTCGGAAACGCTTTGCAATATATATATATATATATATTATATTATATATAATATATATATATATATATATATATATATATATATATATATATATATATACTATATATATATATATATATAATATATATATATATATATATATATATATATATATATATATATAAATATTTTTTTTTTTATTCTCTCCTCTTACCCCCCCCCCTCAATAGCGCCCCCCTTACCGCCCCCCGCCTCAATAGCGCCCCCTGGGATGTCGTTAACGCCCCCCAGGGGGCGGTACCGCCCCCGTTGAGAACCACTGCTCTAGAGCATAGACTACACCTTAGTATGTACTAACTAAACTATACTTTATATATTGTATACCTCTTTAAACATATTGTATTTACCGTATTTTAATGCTAAATACCCTAAAAAAGACTTGATTATTGCGGAAAATAAGTAATAAAAAACCTGGTTTTGCCTGTTGGTTTTTTTAAAAAAAAGAAACACGTTTTTAATCCCAACCCTATATTTGGATATCTTATATTTAGAAATACAAATATATTATAATATTATATATATATATATATATATATATATATTAATATATATATATATATATATATAATATATATATATATTAAAATGTTTAATGTTTGGAAGTTTGTGATGATAATAGAGAAACTTACTGTTTATGGAAGACTAGGCTTGGCCGTAGGGACACTGTTGTAATGATAAAAAAAAAAGTTGCTAAACGTCCGGCCCAATATATGCTTCCATTTCCCCTGTTGTTATTAATGGAGATTTGGAGTTGATGATTTGAGAGGTTGAAAAAGCTTGTGATTAAGACAGTAGGACAGATGAATCTCATGCAAAGTGCCAGATGCAGGATATGAAAAAATATGAAAAAGGAGATTAGAGGATGCAAGGATGATACATAAACAATAAAGCAAAAACATAAATTACCTTATTTTATTTTACCAAAATTTAAGGGTTGCAAGCTTTGTAAATTAAATGTAAATTAAGACAATTTAGAGGGGATAATAGAAATATTAAAACTATAGGTTTATTAAATATGAAAGTTATTTACAAAATTGGTTCATGTCATATCATCCGTACATACTTCTGAAGGGATATATATATTTTTATTTGAATCCTTGTACAGGATAAATTCTTTTTAATGGAGTCCTTGTCAAGGATATATATTTTATTTTGTGTTTGAGGTACTGAAAGTACGAGGGATCAATAATTTTCTTTTTAGAGAAGTAAGTACTAGTGTTACCTTTTACTAATGTACATTAGTAGTATAAAACACAAAGAAAAATATTTATAAATAAAATATACAATGTTAAGTTTTAAAACCTTAAATTTACATGTAGTTTAATTTTAATTTTTAATAGTTTATAGTGTATTTTAAGTTTAAGTTTAAGTGATATGATACCACTATGTTTACTTTTAATACCACAATCACTATACAAATAAGTTAGTGAACAAAAGGAGTCTCGGCTTTTTCACTAAGTAATTTATTTTTAATAAGTAGTTTTTAATTTTTAAAGAAGTCTAAGCTTCACTTCCCCATTCACTTAAATACTAATATGTATTAATTTAATTCAAGAAAACTTTTCATTTTATTATTTAGTTTTAATAGTTCTTAAAACTAAATGTACTTTACAAATTTGTCAAGTCTTTGATAAAGTTTTTCTATTTTTGTATTATTAGAGAGGGATAGTTCCCTGAACTGGTTTTCAGTTATGTTACAGAAGGGGATAAGATCCCAGGCTAGTTTTTAGTAGAAAGGAAAGGTCCCTATACTTGTTTTCAATTTTAACAGAGAAAGGGGATAGATCCCCTACCAGTCTTGAATTTTAATAGAGGAAAGGCTCCCAAACAAGTTTTCATAAAGTGAAAGGATCCAAACAAGTTTGAATTTGTGATTTTGAAAGGGGATAAGATCCCATACCAAGTTGACCTATAAATTATTACAATAATTAGAGACAGCCAATTTTAAACTTTAATTTTTGTTTTATTATATTTTACATTATTATTTTTTCCCAATGTTTTTGAAAAACGATAATCTAGAAGGCATAATTTTTTTTTTATAAGTAGGACCCCCTTACCTCAAAACCACTTTGAGGCCATATACTTGATATTTTTATAAAAGTGTTGTCCATCCAGACAATGTGGTCAAGTCAAGTTGATTAATCTATAAAAATTAAAAAGGTTCTACTTACGAATCCATTAGGAAACATTAACATATATAAAAAAAGATCTGATCCATTTATATATTCAGAAAAACATTTATTTTCATCCGTTAAAATATTTCTTACCATCAATAAGACAAATTAATTTATAAAAATGCAAGGTGCATTAGAGAACCATTAGAGATTGCTGTAGATGTAGAGATTGCTGTAAATGTAAGAGAAAAATAAACTCATATAGATACATATTTGTTAGCAAGGGTTTAAAATCCATACATTTTCCTCCCCACCTGTCATTGAAAATGACGGACGGTTTTGGAGAGTGAGATGAATTCGAACGATATAGGAGAGGAGAGAAAAAAACTGGACGTTTTTTTAAAAAAAAAACATTTCTTGAAAATAAGAATGAGATGGAATCTCCTCTTTAGAAAACAATAAGAAAGGTTTAGAAGAAATATGTTAAGTTGTTACGGAGGTGCTTTGATGTGGCCGCTTGAGGAAGCCAAAAAGTAAAAATGTAAAAAAGTAAATTTGTAGTTCTTTGATGTGACCGCTTGTGGAAGCCAAAATTTGTGGTTCTTCAATGTGACCTCTTGAGGAAGCCAAAATTTGTGGTTCTTTAATGTGACCTCTTGAGGAAGCCAAAAAATAAAAAAATAAGTCAATTCCAAGTAGGTGTTTTAGTTCCAGTTAATTAGTTTTGTAAAAAAAAATGTAGATCATTTCAATATTCTCAATATCCTCCCCACCAGATTTAAGCATGGGGTAGAAGTACTTTAAGCTGCTAGTGGAGTATTCTTTTCAATTTAAGCTGATGGATAATTCAATATACCATTATTAGCAAAGAATGTTACAACCTCTTCAAGCAACTTTTCCTGAGTTAATTTAAGATAGTAATATCTATTTCTGCCCATTGTTATAACACAAACCACATAGTGCAATTCTTTTGTTAATACAGTACCAAAGTATGAATACGGTTTCTTGTCTAAAAATAGTAGAATTCCCTTCATGGGAAAAAGATTTATGAAAACTTTGAAGCTATGAATGAACGGTGCTGTTCCACACATATCAGTTATTTTTAATTCTCGCAAGATCTGAGTTCCATATTGGCCTGTTATTGGTAAATTATATTTACTATGATTATTAATTAATTCATTTACTATTTCTTTTCGTAAAGCTAGATGGGTTTGTCTATGCCCATATAAGCACTCAGATAGGCTTTGGAACATTGTATTCCCCTCATCAATTATTGGATCCATTAAAAATCCTCTCAGATACACGGGGACATAGTTTTTGTCGTTTGGTGAGAATGCTGAAAGTTGTTGAATCTCAAATTTAACCCATACTGCTTCTAGTTCATCAGGCTTGAGAATACATTCCACTTGGTTTTTGGATTCTTTTGGCACTGTAGGTGCATTAGTATCATACCTGTGAATAGGAAAATCAGGACAGATTGAAACAGAGGAAGAGTCTAAAGGTTTAAGAGATTCAGTAAGGTTAGGAGATATAGTAAAACAATTGATAGTAGAAGATTTAGATGAGTTATCAGGATTAGAATTAAGAGGATCCAGATGGATAGTAAAAGATGAAGTAAGTGGAAGGTCATGATTGACAAAGATAGTAGATTGGGAAGACTTAGGATGAAAGATAGATTTTGATGAAGTAGAGGTAGGTGTAGATAAAGTAGATAGAGTACATAAAGTATTAGTAGGAATAATAGTAGTAGGAATGGTAGTAGTAGGAATAGTAGTAGTAAGAATCGTAGGTTAGGAGTGTATGAGTTATAGAGCAAGAATATAGGATTACGATGACGTTACTTCTCTCTTTTTCCGTCACATGGCTTTGTACATTAGATATAAAGTTTTTATTGCCTCGAATCTTAGGCCACTGGAGTTTTCAAGTGTTTAGTGTATTTTCAGTAGTGTGGTTGGTCCGCTACCTGTAACTTTTCTTTGTACTCGTGCAATAGTGGTTGTATTAGTATGTCAGACAAAAGGCTTGCATCAATGGCTTATATTCACCATCTGCATATCACCCTTAAGTTGTCTTTAGAGATTTATTTACATTTGATTTTTTTGGTGGTGTTTTTGACCTTCAGTCACTTCTACCTTCCTAGATTTTACTTGTTTCTTTAACATTGAGGGTTCTCTTTGTTCGGACAGAATTATGCCCAAGGTGGTTCTTTTACAATAAGGGCATAAGTAGATATTGTTAATTAATTTATTCTTTCATATTCCAGAGCTAACAGAGATCTATGTCTTACGCTGCTAATTTCTATTATTCCCTTTTATCCTACTTTGATGATCATAATATATATATATATATGACAACGTTTGTCGCAAAATTGACAATAAGGTCTTTTTCGACACTTCCGGATATCATGTCCGGCTCTATTACAGTAGTTAAAAAATTATTGTAGATTTAGACCACCATGATTTGTTTATTTGTTCTACGAAAATTCTCTATGACCATATGCTTTTGATGAAATATGATTTTGATAGATGGGATAAGATTTATTTTTAGGAAAGGTTTGAGAACCCATATACTTTTTAGTAATTTAAAAGTGACAATCATTTCCAATGAGACCTGGTTTATTATTTTGAAGTTTTTTTCGTTGGATTTGAGGAATTTGGATACCCTGGATATAAATATGGATACTGTTGTACCGGTTTCTCATTACAATAATCGATTTGTGGAGAGGTGTTTGGTCGAAGTTGAGATGAACAATGTTTCGATGAGATTCCAATAGATATATATTATTTGTTCATAATATAGACCTTCAAAACCATCAACAACTCCTAAGTAGGTGTGTTTGTAAGTTTGTGAGGATCATTGTTAAAATTGTAGAGTTTTTGTAGAAGAGAAGGACATTGAGATCAGGATGGTGCTATTCAATATATAAAACAGCAAAGCAGGATTGTAAGTCAACTGCCTGTTGTCTAGCGTGTTCTCACTAGCGGTTTCGCTGAGAATAATAGTGTCAGTAAGGTTTCGATAGACATTGTTGAAGTGGGGTATTCTTGAGTTAGATGTTTGTTCAAATTGGATGGTTTCCGTTTAGAGCTAAGCAAGCTGATATATGCAAAGAGGTTTTGAAAAATAAAATAGAAAAACCAAGAATGAGAAAAAGAGAGAAATAGCTAGTACAATTTCCACATATAATATAAAGACCCAAAATATTATTTTAGTTTAATGAATTTATATTATAATTTTAATAAGTTAGTTATAGCAACTACCGACTCTGCTACACAATAAAATGGTTTTTTAATGTTTGAGATGAGAATGTTGATGATAATAGATGAAACTTAGTTTATGTGAAGACTAGGCTTGCCTATAACGTTATATCCCGTCTTAACCTAAAAAAAAAGTTGCTATAAACGTCGGCCCTCAAATATATGCTTCATTTTCTCCCTTTATTTATAATGTAAGATTGGGAGTGTTTGATGATGGGATGAGCGTTGTGAAATAGCTTGTGATAAGATAGTAGAATCTCCTGCAAAGAATCTCGAAGAATCTCCTGCAAAAATTTGCGCCATGAATAAGATATAAAAATATGAAAAAAGGTGATTTGCCAATTCAAGGATGATTGAAAAGGGCCTTGTGCACACCTACATTAAAATTACTTAATATTTAAAATCCTAAGCCGGATATTTCAAATATATATCAACAGCTAACGTAAATGTAAATTAAGTACAATTTATAGGGTGAGATAATAGATAATATTAAAACAATAGTTTATTAAGAGTAGTTATTTATACAATATATGCTGGTTCATGTCATGATCATCGTAATACTCTAAGGAGATATATATATATTTATTTGAATCCTTGTACAGGATAAATTCCGGAAAATTGTGTGAGTCTCTTGTCAATGATTAATATAATTTTATTTTTTGACTATTGATTGAGCTGAAAGTACGAGAGGCTATCTAATAATTTTCTTTTAAAAGAAGTATGAAGTACTCTTTTACGTTTTAATGTGAGCATATTAGTATAGGGTATGGCCGGATATCCGGCAAACTATCGGATATCCGGTCCTATCCTTCCAAGTTTTGGACTATTCTGAAGTTATCAATAATTATTATTTTATATTAAATACGGCTGCGATTAATATCATTGCTTATCCGGCCTCGATAATTACTTCCCTAGTGGTTCTTCCTTTTTGGGAGGAAATATTCAATAAGAATAATTTGAAAAATTAATTTTATATTATTACTAATATATATATTATACTATATATAAATATATATATAGTATAATATATATATAGTAATAATATAATATATATATAATATATAATTTATTAATTATATTATATATATTTATATATAAAATATATATATATATTATTTAAACTTCTTCCGAAAGTAGTAATTATAATGTTATAATTATTATTTATTCGTCATTCTATGTTACCCTTAATATAACAATTACAAATTTTAATCTGATAATTTTGTGTGGCCAAACCACGTTTAATTCATTAAATATTATTCATTATAACCTAAGTGAGAACTTAAAATTAAAAATAACAAGAAAATGAATAAAAATTTGTGATTTTATACTTATATCATGCATTTAAAGCCTTCAGTTTTGTTAAATTATTACTTATTTACATAAAAACTTTATATAAAATATCTCACAGATGCAAAAAAACTACCGATTTTTCTAGCGTGTTGCCGCCAGAGGGTACAAAGCATCGCCAACGTGTAATAAAAAATTTGTATGAAGATCTATAATTTATTGCATAATCCACGTAAAATTAAAAACAATTTTTTTGGCCTACCTGCTAATTGCGTGAATTAAATTGTACACGAAATGAATTAAATAGCCATTCCGCTATAACTGCCAAATTCCGCTAAACATTTTTTCAACCTTTATCGCAAATATCACCGAAATTTATATTGGTATTCCGCTCAATTTGCGGATATATGCTGAATTACTGTACTTAAATTTCAAGAATGGCAGATTCCTCTGCATGAAATTGCTATATAAATATTATAATACTTCTATATATATTATAAATATAATATACGAATATTTCTATATAATATATAACTATTATATATAGTTATATTTATATATATAAAATAAGATATATAATAGATATATATTTATATAATGTATATAAAATATATAAAATATATATATATATTACAGATAGTGTAAACTTTGATGATTTTTAAAGTGTAGGATTACAGGACCGTGGAGGATGTTAAAGTATGAAAAATGTGGTCCTTTTAAGTTCGATTATTTAATCATTAAGGAGGATGCGGTATGTTACGTTGGTGTGTATGCGCACGGCAATATAAAACCGCGCCACAACATGCCGAAGCTATCGAATGGCGACTGATATATACGAATGGATTCCTGTGAAATCTGCGAATAAAATAATGAGATACGAATATCAGATTCCACATATATCTAATAAAATAATCCATAGGCCGCAGAAAAGACTTTGTTCGTCTTCCAGATCAAAATTGGAGTCGCAGAGAACAAAACGTTCAAATAGCGTCATTAATGTCAACTTCTGTTTATGAAACAAATTATGTTAAAAATATCAAAAGTTAACATCGTGTCGAAATGTATAATTTAAGTATATAAATCACGTGACCAAGGCCCGCCTCTTAGGAAGGGTGTGATTCGTGGTCTCAACTTCTAAATAAAAAATAAAAGAATAATAAAAAATTTTTTTTTTTTTAATCGCTCAATATCGGCTACACGGTAGTACTAACAAGTTTTATTTAGATCATATTTAATTCTAGAAAGTTTTTATATTTAAATAAAATGCTTAGAAATTAGGGCTATATATACAAAGTTTCGATCTTTCTTGCTAACTTTTGAAAAAATGTTGATTTTTTTTAACTCTGTTATAAATGAAAAAAATTGTAATGTTATGCTGATTTTAATTCTTTTTTCAGTGGATACACTCTAGTATATGTTAGCTTTTAAACTGGCAAAGTAAATTTTTTGATCCAAGCTACTAAGTATAAGTGGCCAATAAAAAAACGGGGCCTAATACATATAAATGGTCGATTCACACCCCAGCCCGTTAAAAAAATTAATGGAGCGGGTGGCTCGGACCACCCTCGTTTTTCGTATTTTACGCAATAAAGATTAAGTTTTAAATAGTTTGAACAATTCCAAAGTATATTAAAAGTTTTAAAGTTATCTTGACAGTTTTGGGAAAATAATGTTACTACGCGAAAACCGAGTTCAAAATGTTCAAACATTTTAGCGCGCGTGAGAGGAATGTGAAATCGGATCCACCTTTTTATATTCTGTAATTTATTTATCATTATTGACATTTTTTTATTACTTATTACGAATTTTTAATTTTAATATGATATAATATATATTAGTTTCAGAAAAAATTACACTTAAAGGATATAAAATTAGCATATTTTCTGCGGAAAGATTAGTTAAAGAGATGGTAACGGAGTCATCCTCCTCCTCAATGGTGTGTCCTGTTCTTTCACCCCGCCAATTACTAGCGCGTCGGGGCGTGAACATTCTTCAGTGCTAATTGTTATTCAACTTTCTAATAAAAACTTTTATTAAATAGTGAATTATACTTTATTATATTATTTTTTTTGAATTGTTGATGCTGTCAGCTCGATTACAAAAGTGATTCATTTACTAAAAAATATTAAAATTTCCAAAAAAAGTGCATTAGGGAGAGATCCTCTGGTAATTAAATCTGCGAACCAAGTTATACCAAATAACGGGTACGCTCTCAAACTCCCCCCGACCGCCTATTTACCAAAAACCTATTATTTAAAAATATAACAGCTAATACAAAGGATATTTTAAATTTTATAATACCTAATGCATACACCGTTTAGTTTACCATTGACCATTATGTTAAAATAGCCTAATAATTATACGGCCATGTGTATTGTATAACATATCATTTAACTTAACAGGTTTAAGCATTATGGAGGTTATTTAATCATAAATCCTACATAATTGATGCTGTAATAAAGTGTTAGTGAAACATATACTTTCAACAGATGTGGTTTGTTAGTCAGAGGCCATACTATTGGCAACAAGCTCCACTGTACCAGTATACGCAGGTACGTGAAAAAGCGTGACATGTTGGAGGTGTTAACATTACGCAAACTGGAATGTTCGCAGCAGCTGCTTGCAGAAATATGTGACAACGTATATCCGCTATCGACGGCTGAACCGTAGCAACACATAGTGGTGTCTATTTACATTAGATTGTTTTACAGCTATCGGTTTCAAGATACTAGGTTGTTCTGCATAGATTCAATCCACCCTCATCACATACCGGAGGAGATGGAGATGCGTAGAGGTCGTGTCAGTAACATGAATCATACTCGAAGCTGGACGTTCTGCTATACACCATGAAAATCCAACGTCCTCATTACCGCAGGCTAGTTCGGTCTTGGAATATCGAAGGAAACCATACGACGTATTCGTGTTGCTACAACATGTATCCATAATAGGCCATACATCTGTGGCATGGTTTGCATCGTCGGAGGTCAAAAGAGGTGCGGGGAATTCTCTGGACTTGTCATTTTGCATTAGCCTTCTAATGTATCTACGGATTATATTGGAAAATATCTTATGACCGAATGAAATCTCGCTTTACCAATAACGTATGTATAACAGGTGGAACTTCAAGACATTGGGCGGAAACACAACAACAAAAATTATAACATAACTAAGCCAATACCAAGGTCATCATTACTCAGTCAACGTTGTTTGGTACTACTCAATAGATAGGATTATCGGGACCCTACTTCTTCGCAGGGAAAATTTTGACAGGACAGCGGTTACCTCCATATTCCTACAGACTGTTCCTTGTGGACACTCCTGAGGTTGATATACCTTTAAGAAGGCCCAACGAATAATTATATAACCAACATAAGTGGAGTGGCCCAGCACATAAGCATGCTATAGTGACGACCTACCTATACAAAACCTTTCCGGAAGAATGAATCGCGGAGATCTGGTCCATTTCCACAGCCTACGGCGTACACCTAGACTTAACACCACTGGAAGAACTACTTTCTGCTTGGGAAATGGTATCTCAAAAACACCCACCACCGTGGTGAGCTGTACGCTCGGTTTAATACCTATATATACCTCGGCCCGATTAATCTATCGCATGGTTGAATAAAACGCTATGTAGGGAAATCACATCTTGGCTATTCACTGTCATTGGCATTTGTGCTAATGTGAAACCTGGCGCCAAGGGAGGGACTGCAGCATGTATTCGTAGAAACAAGGGTACGGAGTTTCTCCTCGAGGGCGGAGATTAATCGGTGGATAGACAGCTTTCTTCGGACATCTACATTTTGTACACATACTATAGTCACAGGTCTGATAACGACCCCTCCGACGACTATCTTCCGTCCCTAATCTTAAGTATTGCTGTGGGTATAAAGATTCATAGGTGTAAATTTGTTATAGATACTATAACAACTCTCGGTTATTAACATACATGTATCGCATTAATATAGCTGTCTTGAAATAAACTTGTTTCCTTCAAAACCTTTTTCACACTTTCACATTTAAAATCTAGTTATAAGTTTATGGGTAACAATGGTGAACGCGTTATGGGGCAGGGATTGCATTTAGGCAACTGCCGGTTGGAGCTGCTCACTACGCCATCTCCGGAAGCTGTAAAGGCCCTTTCTCACTCCACAAAAGAAACCCCGATGTGAGAAAAAATGAAATTTGCGGTGTGTTTTAAAAAAATTCTATAACCGTAGATTGATATAAATATAAGAACTGAGCAGAAAAGAACAGTTAATTAATTTTACATATATTAAATACAAACTGTAATTACAGTATTATGGAAAGAAAAAATCTGATTTTTTAAAAATTATATTAAACTATATCTAAATTTTAGAATACCTCTCACTTGAGAGTCTGAACAACACAACAAGAAAATGGTAGTGTAAAAATTTATATCCACTCACTCTTGAAGAATTAAAACTTATCATTAGTATAATAAAATGTTAATGCAAAATTAACATGACGAATAATAAATGTAAATTTGCCTCAAAATCACCTTATGAAATTGATTTTTTTCTCAAAAGATAAAAAAAAAATTAATAAACATAATATACTTTTAAAAATAAATATTATATCAATTAAAATTAATTTTATTTAATCAATTAACTATGCATATGCATGACTCTCTTTATGAAAAAAAAACTATTTTGATTTAATTAATAAGCCACTTTGAAATGTTTGAACTTTTTTTAAAAAATTATATACAACTTTACTTATTAATTTAAGATAACAAACAACTGAGGAAAAAAATGCACATTAGGCGCCTCTTATATAGTAGCTAATAGCGTGATAAGCCTATATAGAGATTAGAGAAATTAAGTAAATTTAAGTTTCTGTACTACCTATATTTGACTACACATCATCACTGTTTTGGTATCTTTTTAGCAATCTATGCCACATTACAAGTTTTTCTGCCTTTCATTCCCTGACCTATTTCTAAGCTTCGTTTGGATCATTCCCAAAATTTAAAATATTCTTCATATAACGAAGCTAAGGCTGACATCAACTCTAGATACCATATATCATTAATTTAGGCAAAATTATTCGTTTTTCCCTAATATACTTTTTGGAAATTTTTTGCTTAATTATGCCTCTGCCACCACTTTGGCAGGTTCAGATTGTTTGTCAATATTTTTTTTTTAAAATAAATACTTGGGATAAATTCTCCCCTCGATCCTCTAAGTAGGCATAACAATAAGTAATTGGGCAATATAAAGGATGGTATTTATATTCCAATCCATTCATGATATGCTGTCATTGTTTTTCTATTAGTGTAAGGCAACTCCTTTATTATTTCAGCGTGTGCTTGACTAAGCTATTTTATATATTTAAATATATTATATATATATACGTAAATATAGTTATTATAATAAATATCTACCAGCAGAATAAATATAGTAAATTATATAAGAGTATACCTATAGTATATACCTTATATATCCTTATATATTTGTCAAATATACCTTCTTCTGAAACCGTCTTGTAGAGAGAGAATTCTTGTCAAATTTAAAATTTTATATAAATGGAAATGATATTTTGTTTCTAAGATTTCTCGTTTTGCCCATCTCTCTCCCAAAAAAAACCATGGGTTTTTTAATAAAAAATCCGCGGGATGGCTGTGGTCTAATTTTAAAAAACCCTGGGATAATTGTTTTTGCACCCTCTTATGGGTATCATTGCGTGGAAACGATACAAACCCTTAATCAAAAAATGTCGTTATGAGGAGGAAATTTTTTATGTGCATTTTCACAGAAGCCATAAAAAATATATCATTCCATTCGACCATTCTCATTGTTTGTGCCTCCCGTTTCGTATTTCTTGTCGTGCGCAGATTATCCAATGCTTAACATAATTCCCATCCTCCTTAATGAATTAAAAATCGAAGTTCTTTAATTCTTAGACATCTGCATACTTAAAACATCCCGGTGACGGTGATACAGCCGCTGTAACATAATCGTGAGAGCTCCCTGTAAACCTTCATAAATATATATATATATTATATATATATATATATACATATATCATATATACTATATTATAATAATAAAATTACCTACTGTTTTTAAGTTGTTAACTTGATTGTGATGTTATATAGTATATATAACTAGATATATATATATAATATATCAATATATAAATATATATAATATATATAATAAAATATATATATAATTACTATATTATATATATATATATAATATATATATATTTTATATTATACCTTATAAGAATAATAATATATATTTATAATAATAATATACTATAAATATTTATATAAATAGTAATATATATTAATAATATTCATTATTATATATTACTATAATTATAATATATATAAATAATATAATATATCTTATATAAATATATATAAACAGTGACTGCCGAGAAATTCCGAACGTGTATCCACGGTATCGGTTTTTAACTTCCAGTATTCCGGATATCCTCAGTATCCGGCTATCCGAGCTAATTCACTATCCAGCCCATCCCTAATTATTTTAGAATAATAAAAAACATAGAAAAATATTTATAAAAAATATACAATGCTTAAGTTTTAAAACCTTAAAATTTACATGTAGTAGTTTTAATTTTTAATTTTGAATAGTTTATAGTGTATTTTAAGTTTAAGTTTAAGTGATATTTATACCACTATGTTTAACTTTAATACCACATATCGAGCGGTATACAAATAAGTTAAGTGACACAAAAGGAGTCTCGGCTCTTTCACTAAGTAATTTTTAATAAGTCGTTTTTA
>JABUQX010116371.1:0-2500 GCA_015478945.1 Trachelipus rathkii | reverse complement strand
AAAAGATTTAAAATTTAAACTATCTAATATATATTATATGTTATATATATATATATATATATATATATATATATATATATATATATATATAATATATATATATATATATATATATATATATATTATATATATATATATATATATATATATATATATATATATATATATATATATATATATATATATATATATAATATATTAATTAACATATATATTAATATATAAAAAATATTATAAATATCTTATATATATTTTTTTTTTATTATATTATATATATTATATATATATATATATATATATATCATATAATATATATATATAGTAATATTTATATATATATATACAGAAATCGAAATTCAAATTTACAATTATCTAAACTCCCATGATAAAGATGCAAATATATTTTTTTTAAATGCATTTAATCAAAATTCAAATGTTAGAAAACTCCGCCAATCAATCCTCATTTTTTTTCAAAAGAGGATGCGATGCGGATGCGAATGTTTCCTTTATTAAGGATGCTTGATGAGATGCTTTGCGAATATTTTGCAAATGCGAATGCGGATGCAGATGGGTATATACCCAAAATCATTTATTTAAGAATATATTTTTTTTATATACCTTATATATAAGTATAGTATATATATATATATAATATATATATATTAAATATATTATATATATATACTATATATATTATATATATATATATATATATATAATAGATAATATATATCATATATAATATCTTATATTTTTTAACATACCGGTAGGAAAATATATAAGAGTATATAAATATACAATCCCAAATTAGGGATCGATTAGTCGATATATATCGATGTACCGAATACCAAAGCTCTGACGAAAAGATTGAATTTTAACCATATATATAATTATATATATATATATATATATTATATATAATATATATTTATATATATATATTATAGATATAAATATATTATATATATATATATATATATATATATCTATATTATATATATCACCTTGTGGCAGGAGTCCCGGATTTACCTATCAGCTAACAAAGCTATAGCTTAGGGCGAGGTAGATAGGGGGCCAAAAAATTTAGATACGAAACGATAAAATACAAAAGAAAAATATATAAAATAAAGTTAATAAACCCTACGCGGCAATATCATATAATAATATATTATATATAAATAATATATTATATATATTTATAATATTATATATATAATAATATATTAATATATATATATATATTATATATATATATATATATTAATATATATATATATATTATTCAATTAAGATTAAAGCAAACCTAAAAATACTCTTCTTCTCTCGACACACACACACACACAGTTTGCTGCCAGCGATCGTAAGATTTTTTCTGATTTACCTTGCCAAAGCAGCCAAACGTACCAATGATGCTGCCTCTTTTTTTCAATAAATGATTAATTAATTTTTATTTTTTTTTACTTTATAAGTATGTTTTGTCTCCTGAATTCAAAAATATATTCATTGTGTGAGCGTAGTCAGGGCCGGATTATTTATTTATTTATTTATTTATTTATTTATTTATTGTCAACTAGATTCTTATCGTACTTACGTCTTGCTGAAAAAGTGCAGACAAAACGATTGTTTTTCACAGTAATGAATAAAATCTGATCTGATAAGGTGATTCTGTGTTAACGTTTTTTGAATGTTTTAGTGTTAACTACTGGTTACCCTTTCTTTCCCTCATAAATTTTTAATATTTTTTTTAACAATTTTTAAAGCATTTTTCGTACTTTTAGGTGATACTAACAAGGCGTAAAGAATTAGTTACATAATTTTAAATATCTTACGCAGGAGCTACTTGTCAAATGCTGCAAAAAGATTTTCCTTTTTAACAAAATTTGATGCTACAGATGAATAATATATATATATATATATATATATATATATATATAAAGGGGGGCCCATTACCTTCAATAGCTTAGGGCCCCCTCAAACCTAAATCCGGCACTGACCTTGTGAGCTATATTGATCGTTAATTTTGCGTTTTATTTATATTTTCATATATTATTGTTAGTATATAATACTAACAATAAATTAAAATGACGATAAGAAAGATACGAAATTTTAAAATATTAAAAATGAAATAATCATAAGTAAGCCAATAACGTACATTTTGCATGAGAAAGAAAAATTGTTTTTTTAGTGTTAAAACGCTGAAGAGGTACCGGAAATAATGTTCCCGATGTATAATTCGGTCCTAATTGATTTTTTTCATATATTGATTCTGTGTATACTTGACAAAATTTATCATAACCTGAACTAGGAGGGTCCTAAGCCAAAACCTAACATATATGGATCGACGATAAAGTAAACCTATACCTAACATATATGGATCGACGATGCAGTAACTTTATACCTAACCTAGATGGATCTACTTTGCCGTAACCTTTTTTTCTTGTTATAGGGTTTTTCTAAATAGATTTCTTGCGTTTCAGAACTATTTACGGACTCTTTTCGT
>JABUQX010116370.1:0-25395 GCA_015478945.1 Trachelipus rathkii | reverse complement strand
AGAGTGGTAGTAGAGTGGTTAGAAGAGTGGTAGTAGAGTGTTGTAGGGGTAGTAGAGTGGTAGTAGAGGGTAGTAGAGTGGTGTAAGAGTGGTAGTAGAGTAGTTGTACAGGGTAGTAAAGGGGTTAGTAGCAGTGGTTTGTAGGAGTGGTAAGTTAGAGTGGTTTACAGTTGTAGTAGAAGTGGAGTAGAGTGGTTGTAGAGTGGTAGTAGAGTGGTAGTAAAGTGGTGTTAGATCGGTAGTAGGTGGTTGTAGAGTGGTGTTAGAGTGGTAGTAGAGTGGTAGTAGGTGGTAATAGAAGTGGTTGCTAGAGTGGTAGTAGAGGTGGTAGTAGAGTGGTAGCTAGAGTGGCTGTAGATCGCGTAGTTAGAAGTGGTAGTAGATTGGTAGTAGAGTTGGTGTTAGAGTGGTAGTAGAGTGGTTTAGAGTAGGTGTTAGAGTGGTGTAGAGTCATTAGTTAAGTGTTGTGTGAGGGAGGTGAGGGCAGTGGTAGTAGAGTGGTTGTAGAGGGTTGAAGAGTGTTGTAGAGTGTAGAGCTAGAGTGGTAGTAAGAGTGTTAGTAGAGTGAGTAGTAGAGTGGTTGTAGGAGTGGTTGTAGAGTTGTAGTAGAGGGTTGTAGAGTGGTAGTAGTAGTGGTGTGTGGTAGATAGAGTGGTAGTAGAGTAGTTGAAGAGTGGTAGTAGAGTGTAGCTAGAAGTAGTAGTAGAGGTAGTAGAGGGAGTTAGAGTGTAGTAGAGTGGTTGTAGAGTGTTGTAAGAGTGGTGAGAGTGGTAGTAGAGTGGTTGTAGAGTGGAAGTAGAGTGGTAGTAGAGTGTAGTAGAGTGGTACTAGAGTGGTTGTAGAGTGGTAGTAGAGTGGTAGTGAGTGGTTGTAGAAGAGTGGTAGTGAAGTGGTAGTAGAGTGGTTGTAGAGTGTAGTAGAGTAATTGGTAGTAGATTGGTTGTAGAGTGGTAGTAGAGTGGTTGTAGAGTATTAGTAGAGTGGTAGTAGAGTGTAGTAGGAGTCGGTAGTAGAGTAGTTGTAGATTGTAGTAGAGTGGTAGTGAGTGCTAGTAGAGTGGTTGTATGGGTAGCTAGGAGTGGTAGTTAGAGTGGTTGTAGGAGTGGTAGTAAGAGTGGTAGTAGAGGGTATAGTTACAGTGTTGATAGAGTGGTAGTAGAGTGGTTATAGAGTGGTTGTGAGTGGTTGTAGAGTGGAAGTAGAGTGGTATAGAGTGGTTGTAGAGTGGTAGTAAGAGTGGTTGTAGAGTCGTAGTAGAGTGGTAGTAGAGTGGTTGTAGAGTGGCAGTAGAGTGGTAGTAGAATTGTGGTAGTAGAGTGGTAGTTTAGTGGTAGTAGAGAGTAGAGTGGTAGTAAATTGGTTGTAGAGTGGTAGTAGAGTGGTTGTTAGAGTGTAGTAGAGTGGTTAGTGAGTGTTGTAGGAGTGGCTAGTAGATTTGGTAGTAGAGTGGTGTAGAGTGTAGTAGAGGTGTAGATGGTAGAGAGTGGTTAGTAGAGTGTAGTAGAGTAGTTGTAGATTGGTAGTAGAGTGGTAGTAGTGAGGGTAGTAGAGTGGTTGATAGAGTGGTAGTAGAGGGTAGTAGAATTGTTTAGGGTGCTTGTAGGTGGTAGTAGAGTGGTAGTAGAGTGGCAGGTAGTTGAGTGGTTGTAGAGTGGTAGTAGAGTGGGCAGTGTGGTTGTAAGGCGTAGTTACAGTTTGGTAGTAGATTGCGTATAGTAAGTGGTGCTAAGTGTTGTAGGAGTGGTTGTAGTGTGGTAGTAGAGTGGTAGTAGAGTCGTTGTAGAGTGGTAGTAGAGTGGTATGTAGAGTGATAGTAGATGGTTGTAGATGTAGTAGAGTGGTAGGCTAGGAGTGGTAGTAGAGTGGTTGGAGAGTGGTAGTAGAGTGTGGTAGTAGAGTGGTTTAGAGTGGTAGTAGAGTGGTAGTACAGTGGTTAGTAGATTGGGTAGTAGAAGTGGTATGTAAAAGTTAGTTAGAGTGGGTTGTAGGTGTAGGTAGAGTGTAGTTAGAGTGTAGTAGAGTTGCTAGTAGAGTGTAAGTATAGTGGTTAGAGTGGTAGCTAGAGTGGGTAGTGAGTAGTTGCAGATGGTTAGTTAGAGTGGTAGGAGAGTGGTAGTAGAGTGGTTGTAGAGTGGTAGTAGGAGGTAGCTAGATGCGTAGTAAGAGCTGGTTGGTAAGCAGTGTATAGAGTGTAGTAGAGTGGTTGCTAGAGTGGTAGTAGAGTGAGTTGTTAGAGTGGTAGCTAGAGTGTAGTAGAGTGGTTGTAGTAGTGGTAGGTAGAGGGTAGTAGAGTGGTTGTAGAGTGCTAGTAGAGTGTTGTAGAGTGGTAGTAGAGTTGTAGTAGAGTGGTAGTAGAGTGGTTGTAGAGTGGTAGTAGAATGGAAGAAGAGTGGTAGTAGAGAGGTTGTAGATCGGTAGTAGAGTGGTAGTAGAGTGGTAGTAGAGTGGTTGTAGAGTGGTAGTAGAGTGGTAGTAGAGTGGTAGTAGAGTGGTAGTAGAGTGGTAGTAGAGTGGTAGTAGAGTGGTTGTAGAGTGGTTGTAGAGTGGTAGTAGAGTGGTAGTAGAGTGGTTGTAGAGTGGTAGTAGAGTGGTAGTAGAGTGGTAGTAGAGTGGAGTTAAGTAGTGTTAGAAGTGGTAGTACAGTGTAGTAGAGTGTAGTAGATGGTTGTAGAGTGAGTAGAGTGGTAGTAGAGTCGTAGTAGAGTGGTTGTAGAGTGGTAGTAGAGTGGTAGTAGATTGGTAGTAGAGTGGCTGTAGATCGGTAGTAGAGTGGTAGTAGAGTGGTAGTAGAGTGGTTATAGAGTGGTAGTAGAATGGAAGAAGAGTGGTAGTAGAGAGGTTGTAGATCGGTAGTAGAGTGGTAGTAGAGTGGTAGTAGAGTGGTAGTAGAGTGGTAGTAGAGTGGTTAGTAGATTGTAGTAGAGTAGTTGTTAGATGTGGTAGAGTATGGTAGTAAAAGTGGTAGTAAGATGTGGTTGTAGGAGTGGTAGTAGAGTGGTAGTAGAGTGGGTTTGGTAGTAGAGTGGCTGTAGATCGGTAGTAGAGTGGAGTAGAGTTGGTGTAGTAGAGTGGTAGTAAAGTGGTTGTAGAGTGTTAGTATAGAGGTGTAGTAGAGTGGTAGTAGAGTGGTTGTAGTGTTGTTAGTAGAGTGGTAGTAGAGTGGTGTTAGTGGTAGTAAAATGGTAGTAGAGTGGTTGATAGATGGTAGTAGTGTGGTTGTACAGCTGTAGTAGTATTTGTATAGAGTGTTGTAGAGTGGTTAGTAGAGTGCGTAGTAGAGTGGTTGTAGAGTGGTTGTAGAGTGGTAGTAGAGTGGTAGTAGAGTGGTTGTAGAGTTGTAGTAGAATGGTAGTAGAGTGGTAGTAGATTTGTTGTAGAGTGGTAGTAGAGTGGTTGTAGAGTGGTAGTAGAGTGGTAGTAGAGTGGTTGTAGAGTGGTAGTAGAGTGGTTGTAGAGTGGTAGTAGAGTGGTAGTAGAGTGGTAGTAGAGTGGTAGTAGAGTGGTAGTAGAGTGGTTGTAGAGTGGTAGTAGAATGGAAGAAGAGTGGTAGTAGAGAGGTTGTAGATTCGGTAGTAGAGCTGGTAGTAGAGTGGTAGTAGAGTGGTAGTAGAGTGGTAGAGTATTGGTGTAGTGTAGTTGTAGAGTTGGGTAGTAGGTAGAGTGGGTAGTAAGTGGTAGTAGAAGTGGTTGAGAGGGTAGTAAGTGGTAGTAGATGTAGTATAGTGGAGTTAGAGTGGTAGTAGATAGAGTGTAGTAGAGTGGTTGATAGGTGTAGCTAGAAGTAGTAGAGTGGTTAGTAGAGTTGGTTGGTAAGAGTGGTAGTAGAGTGGTTGTACATTGGTAGTAAAGTTGGTAGTGAGTGTTGGTAGAGTGTAGTAGAGTGGTTGTTACAGTAGGTAGTAGAGTGGTAGTAGGGGAGTGGGTGTAGAGTGGTAGTAGAGTGGTGTTAGAGTGGTTGTAGACTGGTAGTAGAGTGGTAGTAGAGTGGTTGTAGAGTGCTAGTAGAGTGGTAGTAGAGTCGGTAATAGCAGTGGTTGTGAGTGGTAGTAGAGTGGTAGTAGAGTGGTTAGTAGAGTGGCTGTTAAGATCGGGTAGTAGAGTGGTAGTAGAGTCGTTGTAGAGTGGTAGTAGAGTGGTTGTTAGAGTGGTAGTAGAGTGGTTGTTGAGTGGTATTAGGGTGGTAGTAGAGTGGTTGTAGAGTTGGTAGAGAGTGGTTGTAGAGTGGTAGTAGAGTGGTTGTAGAGTGGTAGTAGAGTGGTAGTAGATGTGTTAGTATAGAGTGGTAGTAGATGGATAGATGAGTTGCGTAGCTTAGAGTGGTTGAAGAGTGGTAGTAGAGTGGTAGTAGAGTGGTTGTAGAGTGTAGAAGAGTGGTTAGTAGAGTCGGTTAGTAGCGTCTTAGTAGATGGTAGAGATTAGAGTGGTGGAGAGTGGTATAGAGGTGGTAGTAGAGTGTGGTATAGAGTGGCTTGTAGAGTGGTAGTAGAGTGGTAGTAGTTAGTGGTAGGTAGAGTGTAGTTGAGTGGTTGTAGGGAGTTATAGAAGAGTGGCGTAGTGAGTGGTTTGTAGAGGTGGTTGTTAGAGTGATAGTAGAGTGTTGAGGGTGTAGTAGAAGTAATTGTAGAATGCGTAGTCAGAGTGGTAGTAGGTGGTTGTAAGAGTTGTAGTAGCGTGCGTAGTAGAGTGGTAGTAGAGTGTAAGAAGAGTGGTTGGAGAGTGGTAGTAGAGTCGATAGAGTGGTTTTAGAGTTGGTAGTAGAGTGGTAGTAGGTCGGTAGTAGAGTGGTTGTAGAGTGGTAGTAAAGTGCCGTAAGTAGAGTGGGTTGTAGAGTGGTTAGTAGGAGCTGGTAGTAGAGTGCGTTGTAAAGTGGTAGTTACAGTTGGTAGTAGATGGTATAGAGTGTAGTAAAGTGGTAGTAGAGTGGTAGTATAGAGTGGTAGTAGAGTTGTAGTAGAGCTGGTTGGAGGTAGATAGGTTGGTAGTAGAGTGGGTTAGTAGAGGTTGTAGATGGTAGTAGCAGTAATTGGTGAGTTTTAGTGAGAGTGCGTAGCTAGAGTGGTTGTAGCAGTGGTAGTAAAGTGGTTGTAGAGTGTTAGTAGAGGTGTAGTAGAGTGGTAGTAGAGGGGTTGTAGAGTGGTTGTAGTAGTCGGTAGTAGAGTGGTAGTGGTGGTAGTAGTCAGTGGCTAGTTAGATTGGTTGTAGAGTGGTAGTAGATTGGTAGTAGAGTGGTTGTAGAGTGGTAGTAGAGGTAGTAGAGTGGTTGTAAAGTGGTAGTACAGTGGTAGTAGATTGGTAGTAGAGTGGTAGTAAAGTGCTAGTAGATTGTTATAGTTGTGGTAGTTTAGCAGTGCGTATTAGAGTGGTAGTAGTAGTGGTAGTAGAGTGGTATAGAGTGGTTGAGAGTGGTAGCTAAGTGGTTAGCTAGAGTGGTTGTAGAGTGTAGTAGCAGTGGTAGTAGAGTAGTTGCAGATTGGTAGTAGAGTGGGAGTAGAGTGGTTGTAGAGAGTTGTTTTAGAGTGGTAGTAGAGTGGTAGTAGAGTAGTAGTAGAGTGGTTGTAGGAGTGGTAGTAGAGTGTAGTAGCAGTGTTGTAGAGTGGTAGTAGAATGGAAGTAGAGCTGGTCGTAGAGAGTTGTAGAGTGAAGTAGATGGTAGTAAAAGTGGTAGTAGATTGATTGTAGAGTGGTAGTAGATTTGTAGTAGAGTGGTAGTAGAGTGGTATTAGAGTGGTTGTAGAGTGGTGTAGAGTGGTTGTAGAGTGGTAGTAGAGTGGTAGTAGAGTGGTAGTAGAGTGGTAGTAGAGTGGTTGTTGAGTGGTAGTAGAGTGTTGTAGAGTGGTAGTAGAGTAGTAGTGGTAGTAGAGTGGTTGCAGAGTGGTAGTAGAGTGGTTGTAGAGTGGTAGTAGAGTGGTAGTAGAGTGGTTGTAGAGTGGTAGTAGAGTGGTAGTAGAGTGGTTGTAGAGTGGTAGTAGAGTGGTAGTAGAGTGGTAGTAGAATTGTTGTAGAGTTGTAGTAGAGTGGTAGTAGAGTGGTAGTAGAGTGGTAATAGAGTGTAGTTAGATTGGCGTAGTAGAGTGTTATAAGAGGAGTGGCTATCAGAGTGGGTTGTTAATTGGTGGTTAGTAGAGTGGTAGTAGCAGTGGTTGTAGTAGTGGTAGTAGAGTGGTAGTATAGAGATTGGTTGTAGAGTGGTAGAAGAGTGGTAGTAGAGTGGTGTAGAGTGGTAGTAGAGTGGTAGTAGAGTGGTAGTAAAGTGGTAGTAGAGTGGTTGTAGAGTGGTAGTAGAGTGGTAGTAGAGTGGTAGTAGAGTGGTAGTAGAGTGGTAGTAGAGTGGTTGTAGAGTGGTAGTAGAGTGGTAGTAGAGTGGTAGTAGAAGTAGTAGAGGGTTTAGAGTGGGTAGTAGAGTAGTAGTAATTGGTAGTAAGAGTTGGTAAGGTAGAAATGCAGTAGTGTAATTGTAGAGTGGTAGTAGAGTGGTAGTTGAGTGGTTGTAGGGTGGTAGTAGAGTGGTATAGAGTGGTTGTAGAGTGTTAGAAGAGTGGTAGTATAGTGGTAGTAGAGTGGTAGTAGAGTGGTTGTAGAGTGGTAGTAGAGTGGTAGTAGAGTGGTTGTAGAGTAATATTACAGTGGTAGTAGAGTGGTAGTAAAGTTGTTGTTAAGTGGTTGTAGAGTGGTAGTAAAATGGTAGTAGAGTGGTAGTAAAAGTGGTTATAGAGTGCCGTTAGTGGAGTGGTTGTAGAGTGGTAGTAGAGTGGTAGTAGAGTGGTAGTAGAGTGGTTGTAGAGTGGTAGTAGAGTGGTAGTAGAGTGGTAGTAGAGTGGTAGTAGAGTGGTAGTAGAGTGGTTGTAGAGTGGTAGTAGAGTGGTTGTAGAGTGGTAGTAGAGTGGTTGTAGAGTGGTTGTAGAGTGGTAGTAGAGTGATTGTAGAGTGGTTGTAGAGTGTATTTAGGAAGTGCCGTAGTAGCAGTGGTAGTAGAGTGTTGTAAGAGTCGGTAGTAGAGTGAAAGTGGTAGTAGAGTGGTTGATTAAGTTGGTAGTAGAGTGTAGTAATGGTAGTTAGAGAGTGCGTTGTAGAGTAGGGTAGTTAGAGTAGGTAGTAAGAGTGGTAGTAGAGTTGTGTTAGTATAGTGCCGTTGTAAGAGTGTAGTAGGTGGTAGGAGAGTGGTAGTAGGTTGTTGTTAGAGTGGTAGTAGCAGTGGTAGTTAAGAGTGGTTGAAGAGTGGTAGTGTAGTGGTAGTAGAGTGGTTGATGAGTGGTAGTAGAGTGGTAGTAGAGTGGTTTAGAGTGGTAGTAAAAGTGGAAGTAGAGTGGTGTAGAGTGATAAGTAGGAGTGGTTGTAGAGTGTAGTAGAGATGGTAGTAGAGTGAGTTGTAAGGGTAGTAGAGTGATTTAGACGTAGGTAGTAGAGCTCGGTAGATAGAGTGGTTGTAGATGTAGTAGAGTGGTTGTAGAAGTGGTAGTTAGAGTGGTATAGAGGGTTGTAGAGTGGGTAGTAGAATGGTAGTAGAGTAGTTGTAGAGTGGTAGTAGAGTGGTAGTAGAGTGTAGAAGAGTGGTTGTAGAGTGTAGTAGAGTGGTTGTATAGTGGTGAGGTAGAGTGGTAGTAGAGTGGTTTGAGAGTGGTAGTAGAAGTAGTAGTAGATTGGTAGTAGAGTGGTAGTAGGATGGTAGTAGTGTAATTGTAGAGTTGTAGTAGAGTGGTAGTAGAGTGGTAAGTTAGGTGGTTTGTAGAGTGGTAGTTAGAGTGGTAGTAGAGTTGGGTTGTAGAGTGGTAGAAAAGTGAAAGTAGAGTGGTTAGTAAAGTGGTAGTAGAGTGATAGTAGAGTGGTAGTTGAGTAGTATAGAGTGGTTGTAGCAGTGGTAGTACAGTTGATAGCTAGAGATGGTAGTAAAGTCATCCGGGGCTAGTAGAGTGGTTGTAGAGTGGTAGTTTAGTGGTAGTAGAGTGGTAGTTGGTAGTAAGTGGTTATAGAATGGTAGTAGAGTGGGTTAGAGTTCGGTAGAGAGTTGGGGTAGCTAGAGTGGAGTAGAGTGGTTGATAGAGTGGTAGATCGAGTGAGTAATAGTAGAGTGGTAGTAGAGTGGTAGGAGAGAGTGGTAATAGAGTTGTTGTGAGTGGTAGTTAGACAAGTGGTTGGTAGAGTGGTAGTAGATTGGTTGTAGAGTGGTTGTAGAGTGTAGTAGAGTAGTTAGTAGAGTGTTTGTAGAGTGGTAGTAGAGTGGTGGAGTAGAGTGGGTAGTAGAGTGGTTGATGGTGGTAGTAGAGGTGGTAGGTAGAGTGTGTTGTTGAGTGGTGCTAGAGTGGGAGTAAGAGTGGTTAGTAGACTGTGGTTGTAGAGTGGTAGTAGAGTGGTAATAGAGTGGTAGTAGAGTGGTAGTAGAGTGGTGTTAGAGTGGTAGTAGAGTGGTAGGCTAGAGTGGTGTAGCAGTTGTTTTAGAGTGGTAGAGAGTGGAGTAAGAGTGCGTTGAAGAGTGGTTAGTATGAGTGCGTAGTAGAGTGGTTGTAGGGTGGTAGTAGAGTGGTGGTAGAGTGGTTTTAGAGTGGTAGTAAAGTGGTAGCAGAGTAGTTGTAGAGGTTGTAGAGTGGTGATAGAGTGGTAGTAGATGGTAGTAGAGTGGTTGGTTGAGTGGTAGTGAAGTGGTTGTAGAGTGGTAGTAGAGTGGTAGTAGAGTGCTTTGGGTTAGAGTGGTAGTAGAGTGGTTGTAGAGGGGTAGTAGAGTGGTAGTAGAGTGGTTTAGAGTGTAGTTAGAATGGTAGTAGAGTAGTTGTAGAGTGGTAGTAGAGTGGTTTAGTAAGTGGTAGCAAGAGTGTTTGTAGAAGTGGAGTACAGTGTAGTACAGTGGTAGTTAGTAGTGGTAGTAGAGTGGAGTAGATAGGAAGTAGAGTTAGGTAGTAGAGTGTATAAGAGTGGTTGTAGTGTGCGTAAGTAGAGTGGTAGTAAGTGGGTTGATAGTTGGGTAGTAGAGTGGTAGTTAGATTTGGTAGTAGAGTGGTTTGTAGATGTAGTAGATTGGTAGTAGAGTGGTTGTAGAGGTTGGTAGTAGAGTGGTATTAGAGTAGTTGTAGATTGGTAGTAGAGTCGGTTAGGTAGAGTGGTAGCTTAGAGTGGTTTGTAGAGTGCGTAGCTAGAGTGTAGTTAGAGTGGTAGTTAAGAGTGTGGTTGCTAGAGTGGTTAGTAGAGTGGTAAGTTAGAGTGGTTGTAGAGTGGTAGTTGAGTGGTAGTAGAGTGGGTTGTAAAAGTGCATAGAACAGTGGTAGTAGAGTGTGTAGTAGAGTGGTAGAAGTCGGTAGTAGGAGTGCGTTGTAGTGTGGTAGTAGCAGTAGTAGTAAAGTGGTTGGTTAGAGTGGTTAGTAGAGTGGTAGTTAGAGTGGGTTGAGATTGGTAGTAGAGTGGTTGTAGAGTGGTAGTAAAGTGGTGCGTAGTAGAGTGGTAGTAAAGTGTTAGTAGAGTGGTAGTAGAGTGGTTGTAGGAGGTAGTAGAGTGGTAGTACAGTGGTAGTAGAGTGGGTGTGTAGAGTGGTAGTGGAGTGGTAGTAGAGTGGTAGTGAGTGGAGTTAGAGTTGTAGTAGTAGTGGATAAGTAGAGTGGCTTGTTAGAGTGTAGTAGAATTGGTAGTAGAGTGGTAGTAGAGTGGTGTAGAGTGGTAGTAGAGTGTTGCTACAGTGCGTAGTAAGTGGTAGCTAGAGCTGTTGTAGAGCTGGTAGTAGAGTGGTTGTACAGTGGTAGTAGAGTGGTAGTAGAGTGGGTGTAGAGTGGTAGTAGAGTGGTAGTATAGTGGTTGTAGAGTGGTAGTAGAGTGGTAGTAGAGTGGTAGTAGAGTGGTAGGGGAGTGCATTTTGGTGTACAGAGTGGTAGTAGAGTCAAAGTAGAGTCGTTGTAGAGTGGTAGTAGAGTTGTAGTAAGTTGGTAGTAGAGTGTAGTAGAGCGGTTGTTAGCAGTGGTTAGTAGAGTTTAGATGCGTAGTAGAGTTGTTGTTCTAGAGTGGTATACGAGTGTAGTAGAGTGGTGATGAAGGTGGTAGTAGAGTGGTAGTAGAGTGGGTTAGAGTGGTAGTAGAGAAAAAACTGGTAGTAGAGTGGTTGTAGAGTGGTAGTAAAGTGGTAGTAGAGTGGTTGTAGAGTGGTAGTAGAGTGGTTGTAGAGTGGTAGTAGAGTGGTAGTAGAGTGGTTGTAGAGTGGTAGTAGAGTGGTTGTAGAGTGGTAGTAGAGTGGTAGTAGAGTGGTTGTAGAGTGGTAGAAGAGTGGTAGTATAGTGGTAGTAGAGTGGTAGTAGAGTGGTTGTAGAGTGTAGTAGAATGGTAGCTAGAGTAGTTGCTAGAGTGTGAGTTAGAGTGGTAAGAGTGGTAGAAGAGTGTTGCTAGAGTGGTAGTTACAGTGGTAGGTACAGTAGGTAGCTAGAGTGTAGTAGAAGTTGGTAGTAGATAGGTTATTAGAGTAGGTTAGTTAGAGTGGTTATCAGAATTGGTTGTAGTTGTGGTAGTAGAGTGGGTAGCCTAGAGTGGTTGTAGCAGTGGTAGTAGAGTGGTAGTAGGATGGAGTAGGGTGGTGGTAGAGTGGTAGTAGATTGGTAGTTAGAGTGGTTGTAGGAGTGAGAGAGTGGTAGTAAGTAGTTGTAGATTAGGTAGTAGAGTGGTAGTAGTAGGGTAGTAGAGGGTAGTAGAGGTGTAGTAGAGTGGTAGTAGAGTGGTAGTAGAGTGGTTGTTGAGTGGTAGTAGAGTGGTTAGATTAGAGTGGTTGTAGAGTGTAAGTAGAGTGTAGTAGAGTGGTGTAAAGTGTAGAACAGTGGTAGTAGAGTGGTAGTAGAGTAGAGTGGTTTTAAAGTGGTAGTAGAGTGGTTCTTGTAAGTGTGGTAGTAAGAAGTAAGTTAAAGTGTTGTAGGTGGGTAGTAGAGTGGTAGTAGAGTGGTTGTAGAGTGTAGTAGAGTGTTGTAGAGTTGGTAGTAAAGTGGTAGTAGAGTGTGTAGAGTAGTAGATTAGAGTGCGTAGTAGAGTGCGTTGTAGAGAGGTAGTAGAGGTGGTAGTAACAGTGGTAGTAGAAAGTTGGTTGTGAGTGGTAGTAGAGTTGGTAGTAGAGTGGTAGTATAGTGGTAGTTGAGTGGTTGGTAGTAGAGTGTTAGTAGAGTGGTTGTAGAGTGGTAGAGAATGGTAGTAGAGTGTTAGTAGAGTGGTTGCTAGAGGGTTAGTAGAGTGGTTGCTACAGTGGTAGTAAAGTGGGTAGTAAGAGTGCGTTGTAGAGTGGGGTAGTAGAGTGGTTGTACAGTGGTAGTAGAAGTAGAGGGGTGGTAGAGTGGTAGTAGAGTAGTAGTAGAGTGGTTGTAGAGTGTAGTAGATGGGTAGTAGAGTGGTTGTAAAGATGGTAGTTTAGAGTGCGTAGTTAAGAGGCGTAATAGAGTGGTTTTGTAGAGTGGTGGTTAGAGTGGTAGTAGAGTGGCTGTAGATCGGCCAGTTAGAGTGGTAGTAGAGGTGCGTGTAGAGTGTAGAGAGTGGTTGTAGTAGTGGTAGTAGAGTGGTAGTAGAGTGGTTGTTGAGTGGTATTAGAGTGGTTGTAGAGTGGTAGTAGAGTGGTTGTAGAGTGGTAGTAGAGGGTTATAGCAGTGGTAGTTAGAGTGGTAGTAGAGTTTGGTTGAGAAGTGGTAGTAGAGGTGGTTGTAGAGTGGTAGTAGAGTGGTAGTAGAGTGGGTTAGAGTGGTAGTAGAATGGTAGGATAGAGTGGTTGTAGAGAGGTATAGAGTGGAGTAGATGGTAGTAGAGTGTTGTAAGAGTGGTAGTACAGTCGGTAGACATGGTAGTAGAGTGGTAGTAGAGTGGTAGTAGATTGGGTAGTAGAGTCGGTAGTAGGAGTGGTCAGAGTGGTTGTAGTTGTGGTAGTTAGAGTGTGTAGTAGAGTGGTTTTAGGTGGGTAGTAGAGTGGTAGTAGAGTGGTAGTAGAGTGGTTGTAGAGTGGTAGTAGAGTGGTAGTAGAGTGGTTGTAGAGTGGTAGTAGAGTGGTAGTAGAGTAGTTGTAGATTGGTAGTAGAGTGGTAAGTAGAGTGGTAAGTAGAGTGGTTGTAAGAGTGGTAGTAGAGTGGTAGTAGAGTGGTATTAGAGTGGTATAGAGTGGTAGTAGAGGGGTAGTAGATTGGTTAGAATGGTAGTAGAGTGGTAGTAGATTGGTATTAGAGTGGTTGTAGAGTGGTAGTAGAGTGGTAGTAGAGTGGTTGTAGAGTGGTAGTAGAGTGGTAGTAGAGTGGTTGTAGAGTGGTAATAGAGTGGTAGTAGAGTGGTTGTAGAGTGGTAGTAGAGTGGTAGTAGAGTAGTTGTAGAGTGGTAGTAGAGTGGTAGTAGAGTGGTTGTAGAGTGGTAGTAGAGAGGTAGTAGAGTGGTAGTAGAGTGTATAGAGTTGGTAGTAGAGTGTTAGCTAGAGTGGTGTAGAGTGTAGTAGAGTGGGTTGTAGAGTTGGTAGTAGGTGGTTGATGAGTGGTAGAAAAGTGTAGTAGAGTGGTTGAGAGTGGTAAAGAGTGGTAGTAGAGTGGTGTAGAAGTGGTAGTCAGAGTGGGTAGTAAGTGGTAGTAGAGTGGTTTGTGAGAGTGTAGTAAGTAGGTAGAGTGGTAGTAGAGTGGTTGTAGAATGGTAGTAGAGTGGTAGTAGAATGGTTGTAGAGTGGTATTAGAGTGGTAGTAGAGTGGTAGTAGAGTGGTAGTAGAGTGGTAGTAGAATTGTTGTAGAGTTGTAGTAGAGTGGTAGTGGTAGTAGATTGGTTGTAGAGTGGTAGTAGATTGGTAAATGAGTGGTTGTAGAGTGGTAATAGAGTGGTAATAGAGTGGTAGTAGAGTGGTAGTAGAGTGGTAGTAGAGTGGTTGTAGAGTGGTAGTAGAGTGGTAGTATTGGTAGTAGTAGTGGTTGTATGAGTGGTAGAGTGGTAGTAGGGTGGTTGTAGAGTGGTAGGTAGAGTGGTTTGTAGAGTGTAGTTAAAGGGTGGTAGAGTGGTTGTAGAGTGGTAGTAGAGTGGTAGTAGAGTAGTAGTAGAGTGGTTCTAGAGTGGTAGTAGAGTGGTAGTAGAGTGGTAGTAGAGTGGTTGTAGAGTGGTAGTAGAGTGGTTGTAGAGTGGTAGTAGAGTGGTTGTAGAGTGGTAGTTGAGTGGTAGTAGAGTGGTAGTAGAGTGGTAGTAGAGTGGTAGTAGAGTGGTTGTAGAGTGGTAGTAGAGTGGTAGTAGAGTGGTAGTAGAGTGGTAGTAGAGTGGTTGTAGAGTGGTAGTGAAGTGGTAGTAGAGTGGTTGTAGAGTGGAAGTAGAGTGGTAGTAGAGTGGTAGTAGAGTGGTTGTAGAGTGGTAGTAGAGTTGTTGTAGAGTGGTAGTAGAGTGGTAGTAGAGTGGTTGTAGAGTGGTAGTAGAGTGGTAGTAGAGTGGTAGTAGAGTGGTTGTAGAGTGGTAGTAGAGTGGTTGTAGAGTGGTAGTAGAGTGGTAGTAGAGTGGTTGTAGAGTGGTAGTAGAGTGGTTGTAGTGTGGTAGTAGAGTGGTAGTAGAGTGGTTGTAGAGTGGTAGTAGAGTGGGTGTAGAGTGGGGTTGTAGAGTGGGAGTAGAGCGTTAATACATTCATAGTCAGTAGTAGTAGAGTGGTAGTAGATTGGTTGTAAGAGTGTAGTAGAGTGGTAAGTTGATGGTTTGTAGAGTGGTAGTAGTGGATAGTAGAGTGGGTTGTAATGGTAGTAGGTGGTTGTAGAAGTGGTAGTAGAGTGGTTAGTAAGAGTGGTTATAGAGTGGTAGTAGGTGGTAGTAGAATGGGTTGTTAGTGGTAGTAGAGTGGTAGTAGAGTGGTAGTAGATTGGTTGTAGAGTGGTAGTAGAGTGGTAGTAGAGTGATTGTAGAGTGGTTGTAGAGTGGTAGTAGAGTGGTAGTAGAGTGGTTGTAGAGTGGTAGTAGAGTGGTTGTAGAGTGGTAGTAGAGTGGTAGTAGAGTGGTTGTAGAGTGGTAGTAGAGTGGTAGTAGAGTGGTAGTACAGTGGTTGTAGAGTGGTAGTACAGTGGTAGTAGAGTGGTAGTAGAGTGGTTGTAGAGTGGTAGTAGAGTGGTAGTAGAGTGGTAGTAGAGTGGTTGGTAGAGTGGTTGTAGAGTGGTAGTAGAGTGGTAGTAGAGTGGTAGTAGAGTGGTTGTAGAGTGGTAGTAGAGTGGTAGTAGAGTGGTTGTAGAGTGGTAGTAGAGTGGTTGTAGAGTGGTAGTAGAGTGGTGGTAGAGTGGTTGTAGAGTGGTGTTAGAGTGGTAGTAGAGTAGTAGTAGAGTGGTTCTAGAGTGGTAGTAGAGTGGTAGTAGAGTGGTAGTAGAGTGGTTGTAGAGTGGTAGTAGAGTGGTTGTAGAGTGGAAGTAGAGTGGTAGTAGGAGTGGTAGTGTAGTGGTAGTAGAGTGTTGTAGAGTGGTAGTAGAGTGGTAGTAGAGTGGTTGTAGAGTGGTAGTAGAGTGGTAGTAGAGTGGTAGTAGAGTGGTTGTAGAGTGGTAGTAGAGTGGTAGTAGAGTGGTTGTAGAGTGGAAGTAGAGTGGTAGTAGAGTGGTAGTAGAGTGGTTGTAGAGTGGTAGTAGAGTGGTTGTAGAGTGGTAGTAGAGTGGTAGTAGAGTGGTTGTAGAGTGGTAGTAAATGTGGTAGTAGAGTGGTAGTAGAGTGGTTGTAGAGTGGTAGTAGAGTGGTTGTAGAGTGGTAGTAGAGTGGTAGTAGAGTGGTTGTAGAGTGGTAGTAGAGTGGTTGTAGAGTGGTAGTAGAGTGGTAGTAGAGTGGTTGTAGTGTGGTAGTATAGTGGTAGTTGAGTGGTTGTAGAGTGGTAGTAGAGTGGTAATAGAGTGGTAGTAGAGTGGTAGTAGAGTGGTAGTAGAGTGGTTGTAGAGTGGTAGTAGAGTGGTAGTTGAGTGGTTGTAGAGTGGTAGTAGAGTGGTAATAGAGTGGTAGTAGAGTAGTAGTAGAGTGGTAGTAGAGTGGTTGTAGAGTGGTAGTAGAGTGGTAGTAAATTGGTTGTAGAGTGGTAGTAGAGTGGTAGTAGAGTGGTAGTAGAGTGGTTGTAGAGTGGTAGTAGAGTGGTAGTAGAGTGGTTGTAGAGTGGTAGTAGAGTGGTAGTAGAGTGGTAGTAGAGTGGTTGTAGAGTGGTAGTAGAGTGGTAGTAGAGTGGTAGTAGAGTGGTTGTAGAGTGGTAGTAGAGTGGTAGTAGAGTGGTTATAGAGTGGTAGTAGAGTGGTAGTAGAGTGGTAGTAGATTGGTTGTAGAGTGGTAGTAGAGTGGTTGTAGAGTGGTAGTAGAGTGGTAGTAGAGTGGTAGTAGAGTGGTAGTAGAGTGGTTGTAGAGTGGTAGTAGAGTGGTAGTAGAGTGGTTGTAGAGTGGTAGTAGAGTGGTAGTAGAGTGGTTGTAGAGTGTAGTAGAGTGGTAGTAGAGTGGTAGTAGAGTGGTAGTAGAGTGGTAGTAGAGTGGTAGTAGAGTGGTAGTAGAGTGGTTGTAAAGTGGTAGTAGAGTGGTAGTAGATTGGTATTAGAGTGGTTGTAGAGTGGTAGTAGAGTGGTAGTAGAGTGGTTGTAGAGTGGTAGTAGAGTGGTAGTAGAGTGGTTGTAGAGTGGTAATAGAGTGGTAGTAGAGTGGTTGTAGAGTGGTAGTAGAGTGGTAGTAGAGTGGTTGTAGAGTGGTAGTAGAGTGGTAGTAGAGTGGTTGTAGAGTGGTAGTACAGAGGTAGTAGAGTGGTAGTAGAGTGGTAGTAGAGTGGTAGTAGAGTGTTAGTAGAGTGTTAGTAGAGTGGTAGTAGAGTGGTTGTAGAGTGGTAGTAGAGTGGTTGATGAGTGGTAGTAAAGTGGTAGTAGAGTGGTTGTAGAGTGGTAATAGAGTGGTAGTAGAGTGGTAGTAGAGTGGTAGTAGAGTGGTAGTAGAGTGGTTGTAGAGTGGTAGTAAAGTAGTAGTAGAGTGGTAGTAGAGTGGTTGTAGAGTGGTAGTAGAGTGGTAGTAGAGTGGTAGTAGAGTGGTAGTAGAGTGGTAGTAGAGTGGTAGTAGAGTGGTAGTAGAGTGGTAGTAGAATTGTTGTAGAGTTGTAGTAGAGTGGTAGTGGTAGTAGAGTGGTAGTAAAGTGGTAGTAGAGTGGTTGTAGAGTGGTAGTAGAGTGGTAGTAGAGTGGTTGTAGAGTGGTAGTAGAGTGGTAGTAGAGTGGTAGTAGAGTGGTTGTAGAGTGGTAGTAGAATGGTAGTAGAGTGGTAGTAGAATGGTAGTAGAGTGGTAGTAGAGTGGTTGTAGAGTGGTAGTAGAGTGGTAGTAGAGTGGTAGTAGAGTGGTAGTAGAGTGGTAGTAGAGTGGTTGTAGAGTGGTAGTAGAGTGGTAGTAGAGTGGTAGTAGAGTGGTTGTAGAGTGGTAGTAGAGTGGTTGTAGAGTGGTTGTAGAGTGGTAGTAGAGTGGTTGTAGAATGGTAGTAGAGTGGTAGTAGAGTGGTAGTTGAGTAGTGGTTGTAGGGTGGTAGTAGAGTGGTAGTAGAGTGGTTGTAGAGTGGTAGTAGAGTGGTAGTAGAGTGGTAGTAGAGTGGTTGCAGAGTGGTAGTAGAGTGGTTGTAGAGTGGTAGTAGAGTGGTAGTACAGTGGTTGTAGAGTGGTAGTACAGTGGTAGTAGAGTGGTAGTAGAGTGGTTGTAGAGTGGTAGAAGAGTGGTTGTAGAGTGGTAATAGAGTGGTAGTTGAGTGGTTGTAGGGTGGTAGTAGAGTGGTATAGAGTGGTTGTAGAGTGTTAGAACAGTGGTAGAATAGTGGTAGTAGAGTGGTAGTAGAGTGGTTGTAGAGTGGTAGTAGAGTGGTAGTAGAGTGGTAGTAGAGTGGTTGTAGAGTGGTAGAAGAGTGGTTGTAGAGTGGTAGTAGTGTGGTAGTAGAGTGGTTGTAGAGTAGTAGTAGAGTGGTAGTAGAGTGGTAGTAGAGTGGTTATAGAGGGGTAGTAGAGTGGTAGTAAAGTGGTAGTAGAGTGGTAGTAGAGTGGTTGTAGAGTGGTAGTATAGTGGTAGTAGAGTGGTAATAGAGTGGTTTGTAGAAGGTGGGTAAGTAGAGTGGTAGTGAAAGTTGGTTGTAGATGTGTAGTCGAGTGGTAGTAGAGTGGGCTGTAGAGTTTGTAGTAAAGAGTGGTAAGGAGTGGTAGTAAAGTGGTAGTAGAGTGGTTGTAGAGTGATAGTAGAGTGGTAGTAGAGTGGTTGTAGAGTGGTAGTAGAGTGATTGTAGAGTGGTAGTAGAGTGGTAGTAAAGTGGTTGTAGAGTGGTAGTAGAGTGGTAGAAAAGTGGTAGTAGAGTGGTAGTAGAGTGGTAGTAGAGTGGTTGTAGTGTGGTAATAGAGTGGTAGTTGAGTGGTTGTAGAGTGGTAGTAGAGTGGTAGTAGAGTAGTTGTAGAGTGGTAGTAGAGTGGTAGTAGAGTGGTTGTAGAGTGGTAGTAGAGTGGTAGTAGAGTGGTAGTAGAGTGGTAGAAGAGTGGTGTTAGTGTGGTAATAGAGTGGTAGTTGAGTGGTTGTAGAGTGGTAGTAGAGTGGTAGTAGAGTAGTTGTAGAGTGGTAGTAGAGTGGTAGTAGAGTGGTTGTAGAGTGGTAGTAAAGTGGTAGTAGAGTGGTAGTAGAGTGGTAGTAGAGTGGTAGTAGAGTAGTTGTAGAGTGGTAGTAGAGTGGTAGTAGAGTGGTTGTAGAGTGTAGTAAGAAGGGGTAGTAGAGTGGTTGTAGAGTGGCAGTAGAGTGGTTGTAGAGTGGTAGTAGAGTGGTAGTAGAGAGGTAGTAGATTGGTTGTAGAGTGGTAGTAGAGTGGTTGTAGAGTGGTAGGTAGTAGAGTGGTAGTAGAGTGGTTGTAGAGTGGTATAGAGTGGTAGTAGAGTGGTTGTAGAGTGGTAGTAGAGTGGTTGTAGAGTGGTAGTAGAGTGGTAGTAGAGTGGTTGTAGAGTGGTAGTAGAGTGGTTGTAGAGTGGTAGTAGAGTGGTAGTAGAGTGGTTGTAGAGTGGTAGTAGAGTGGTAGTTGAGTGGTTGTAGAGTGGTAGTAGAGTGGTAGTAGAGTGGTAGTAGAGTGGTAGTAGAGTGGTAGTAGAGTGGTAGTAGAGTGGTTGTAGAGTGGTAGTAGAGTGGTTGTAGAGTGGTAGTAGAGTGGTAGTAGAGTGGTAGTAGAGTGGTAGTAGAGTGGTAGTAGAGTGGTTGTAGAGTGGTAGTAGAGTGGTAGTAGAGTGGTAGTAGAGTGGTTGTAGAGTGGTAGTAGAGTGGTAGTAGTGTGGTAGTAGAGTGGTAGTAGAGTGGTTGTAGAGTGGTAGTAGAGTGGTAGTAGAGTTGTAGGGGAGTAGTTGTAGAGTGGTAGTAGATTGGTAGTAGAGTGGTAGTAGAGGGGTTGTAGAGTGGTAGTAGAGTGGTAGTAGAGTGGTTGTAGAATGGTAGTAGAGTGGTAGTAGAGTGGTAGTAGATTGGTTGTAGAGTGGTAGAAGAGTGGTTGTAGAGTGGTAGTAGTGTGGTAGTAGAGTGGTTGTAGAGTGGTAGTACAGTGGTAGTAGAGTGGTAGTAGAGTGGTTGTAGAGTGGTAGTAGAGTGGTTGTAGAGTGGTAGTAGAGTGGTAGTAGAGTGGTTGTAGAGTGGTAGTAGAGTGGTTGTAGAGTGGTAGTAGAGTGGTAGTAGAGTGATTGTAGAGTGGTAGTAGAGTGGTAGTAGGGTGGTTGTAGAGTGGTAGTAGAGTGGTAGTAGAGTGGTAGTAGAGTGGTAGTAGAGTGGTTGTAGAGTTTTAGTAGAGTGGTAGTAGAGTGGTTGTAGAGTGGTAGAAGAGTGGTAGTATAGTGGTAGTAGAGTGGTAGTAGAGTGGTTGTAGAGTGGTAGTAGAGTGGTAGTAGAGAGGTAGTAGAGTGGTTGTAGAGTGGTAGTAGAGTGGTAGTAGAGTGGTAGTAGAGTTGTAGTAGAGTGGTTGTAGAGTGTTAGTATAGTGGTAGTAGAGTGGTAGTAGAGTAGTTGTAGAGTGGTAGTAGAGTGGTAGTAGAGTGGTTGTAGAGTGGTAGTAGAGTGGTAGTAGAGTGGTTGTAGAGTGGTAGTTAGAGTGGTAGTAGAGTGGTTGTAGAGTGGTAGTAGAGTGGTAGTAGAGTGGTTGTAGATTCGTATAGTAGAGTGGTAGTAGAGTGGTTGTAGAGTGGTAGTAGAGTGGTAGTAGAGTGGTAGTAGAGTGGTTGTAGAGTGGTAGTAGAGTGGTAGTAGAGTGGTAGTAGAGTGGTTGTAGAGTGGTAGTAGAGTGGTAGTAGAGTGGTAGTAGAGTGGTAGTAGAGTGGTAGTAGAGTTTTTGTAAAGTGGTAGTAGAGTGGTAGTAGAGTGGTTGTAGAGTGGTAGTAGAGTGGTAGTAGAGGGGTTGTAGAGTGGTAGTAGAGTGGTAGTAGAGTGGTTGTAGAGTGGTAGTAGAGTGGTAGTAGAGTAGTAGTAGAGTGGTAGTAGAGTGGTTGTAGAGTAGTATAGTAGAGTGGTAGTAGAGTGGTTGTAAGAGTGGTGTAGAGTGGTAAGTAGAGTTGTAAGTAGAGTGGTTGTTAGAGTGGTAGTAAATGTGGTAGTACAGTGGTTGTAGAGTGGTGTAGAGTGGTAGTAGAGTGGTTGTAGGGTGGTAGGTAGAATGGTAGTAGAGTGGTAGTAGAGTGTTAGTAGAGTGTAGAGTGGTTGTCGAGTGGTAGTAGAGTGGTAGTAGAGTAGTTGTAGAGTGGTAGTAGAGTGGTAGTAGAGTGGTAGTAGAGTGGTTGTAGAGTGGTAGTAGAGTGGTTGTATAGTGGTAGTAGAGTGGTAGTAGAGTGGTAGTAGAGTGGTAGTAGAGTGGTAGTAGAGTGGTAGTAGGGTGGTAGTAGAGTGGTAGTAGAGTTGGTGTAGAGTGGTAGTAGAGTGGTAGTGGTAGAAGAGTGGTAGTAGTGTGGTAGTAGGCTGGTTGTAGAGTGGTAGTAGATGGTAGTAAGAGTGGTTGTAGAGTGGTAGAGAGTGGTAGTGAGTGGTTATTAGAGTGGTAAGTAGAGTGGTTGTAGATGGTAGTAGATGTGGTAGTAGAGTGGGTAGTAGAGTGGTAGTAGAGTGGTTGTAGAGTGGTTGTACGGTGCGGCCACGGCTACGACGGGGCAGTAGAGTGGTAGTTGAGTGGTAGTAGAGTGGTAGTAGATTGGTTGTGTAGAGTGGTAGTAGAGTGGTAGTAGAGTGGTAGTAGAGTGGTTGTAGAGTGGTAGTAGAGTGGTTGTAGAGAGTAGTAGAGTGGTAATAGAGTGGTTGTAGAGTGGTAGTAGAGTGGTTGTAGAGTGGTAGTAGAGTAGTAGTAGAGTGGTTGTAGAGTGGTAGTAGAGTGGTAGTAGAGTGGTAGTAGAGTGGTTGTAGAGTGGTAGTAGAGTGGTTGTAGAGTGGCTAGTAGAGGGTGGTGTACATGTGGTGTAGGTGGTAGTAGAGTGGTTGTAGAGTGGTAGTAGATGGTTGTAGAGTGGTAGTAGAGTGGTTGTAGAGTGGTAGTAGAGTGGTAGTAGAGTGGTTGTAGAGTGGTAGTAGAGCGGTTGTAGAGTGGTAGTAGAGTGGTTGAAGAGTGGTAGTAGAGTGGTAGTAGAGTGGTTGTAGAGTGGTAGTAGAGTGGTAGTAGAGTGGTAGTAGAGTGGTTGTAGAGTGGTAGTAGAGTGGTTGTAGAGTGGTAGTAGAGGGGGAAGAGGGGTTGTAGATGGAGTTGAGTCGGTTTTAGAAATGGTAGTAGAGTGGTAGTAGAGTGGTTGTAGAGTGGTAGTAGAGTGGTTGTAGAGTGGTAGTAGAGTGGTTGTAGAATGGTTGTAGAGTAGTAGTAAAGTGGTAGTAGAGTGGTAGTAGAGTGGTTGTAGAGTGGTAGTAGAGTGGTTGTAGAGTGGTAGTAGAGTGGTAGTAGAGTGGTTGTAGAGTGGTAGTAAAGTGGTAGTAGAGTGGTTGTAGAGTGGTAGTAGAGTGGTAGTAGAGTGGTTGTAGAGTGGTAGTAAAGTGGTAGTAGAGTTATAGTAGAGTGGTTGTAGAGTGGTAGTAGAGTGGTAGTAGAGTGGTTGTAGAGTGGTAGTAGAGTGGTAGTAGAGTAATAGTAGAGTGGTAGTAGAGTGGTAGTAGAGTGGTTGTAGAGTGGTAGTAGAGTGGTTGTAGAGTGGTAGTAGAGTGGTAGTAGAGTGGTAGTAGAGTGGTTGTAGAGTGGTAGTAGAGTGGTAGTAGAGTGGTTGTAGAGTGGTAGTAGAGTGGTAAAAGAGTGGTTGTAGAGTGGTAGTAGAGTCGCTGTAGAGTGGTAGTAGAGTGGTAGTAGAGTGGTAGTAGAATGGTAGTAGAGTGGTTGTCGAGTGGTAGTAGAGTGGTAGTAGAGTGGTAGTAGGGTGGTTGTAGAGTGGTAGTAGAGTGGTAGTAGATTGGTAGTAGAGTGGTAGTAGAGTGGTTGTAAAGTGGTAGTAGAGTGGTAGTAGAGTGGTAGTAGAGTGGTTGTAGAGTGGTGTAGTAGAGTGGTAGTAGATTGGTAGTAGAGTGGTTGTAGAGTGGTAGTAGAGTGGTAGTAGAGTGGTAGTAGAGTGGTAGTACAGTGGTTGTAGAGTGGTAGTACAGTGGTAGTAGAGTGGTAGTAGAGTGGTTGTAGAGTGGTAGTAGAGTGGTTGTAGAGTGGTTGTAGAGTGGTAGTAGAGTGGTAGTAGAGTGGTTGTAAAGTGGTAGTAGAGTGGGTTTTGAGTGGTAGTAGAGTGGTAGTAGAGTGGTTGTAGAGTGGTAGTAGAGTGGTTGTAGAGTGGTAGTAAAGTGGTAGTAGAGTAGTTGTAGAGTGGTAGTAGAGTGGTAGTAGAGTATTTGTAGAGTGGTAGTAGAGTGGTTGTAGAGTGGTAGTAGAGTGGTAGTAGAGTGGTAGTAGAGTGTAGTAGAGTAGGTTTGAGTTGATAGTAAAGTGGCAGTAGAGTGGTTGTAGAGTGGTAGTAGAGTGGTTGTAGAGTGGTAGTAGAGTGGTAGTAGAGTGGTTGTAGAGTGGTAGTAGAGTGGTAGTAGAGTGGTAGTAGAGTGGTGGTAGAGGGGGAAGTGGAGTGGTAGTAGAGTGGTAGTAGAGTGGTTGTAGAGTGGTAGTAGAGTGGTTGTAGAGTGGTAGTAGAGTGGTAGTAGAGTGGTTGTAGAGTGGTAGTAGAGTGGTAGTAGAGTGGTTGTAGAGTGGTAGTAGAGTGGTAGTAGAGTGGTTGTAGAGTTTTAGTAGAGTGGTAGTAGAGTGGTAGTAGAGTGGTTGTAGAGTGGTAGTAGAGTGGTAGTAGAGTGGTAGTAGAGTGGTTGTAGAGTGGTAGTAGAGTGGTAGTAGAGTGGTAGTAGAGTGGTAGTAGAGTGGTTGTTGAGTGGTAGTAGAGTGGTAGTAGATTGGTAGTAGAGTGGTTGTAGAGTGGTAGTAAAGTGAAGAAAAAAAAAAAAAAGGAAAAAAAATAGTAGAGTGGTTGTAGAGTGGTAGTAGATGGTAGTAGAGTGGTAGTAGAGGGTTAGTGAGTGGTTTGTTGAGTGGTAGTGAGTGGTAGTAGAATTGGTAGTTAGAGTGGTTTTGAGTGTATGTTAAGTGGTAGTAGAGTGGTTTTGTAGAGTGCGTAGTAGATGGTTTGTAAAGTGGTAGTAGGTGGTGGTAAGAGTTGTTTGTTAGAGTGGTAGTAGAGTGGTAGTTGAGTAGTAGTAGAGTGGTTGTAGAGTGGTAGTAAAGTGGTAGTAGAGTGGTAGTAGAGTGGTTCTTAAAGTGGTAGTAGAGTGGTTGTGGAGTTGTAGTAGAGTGGTTGTAGAGTGGTATTAGAGGGTGGTAGTAGAGTGGTTGTAGAGTGGTAGTGAAGTGGTTAGTAGAGTGGTTGTAGAGTGGTAGTGAAGTGGTAGTAGAGTGGTTGTAAAGTGAGTTGTTAGCGTGGGTGTAGGAGTGGTAGTAGAGTGGTTGAAGAGTGGGAGTAGAGTGGTAGTAGAGTGGGTGTAAAGTGGTTGTAGAGTGGTAGTGAAGGTGTTTGTAGAGTGGTAGTAGAGTGGTAGTAGAGTGGTTTGTGAGTGGTAGTACAAGTGGTAGTAGAGTTGGTAGTAGAGTGGGTTGGTAGGTGGTAGTAGAGTGGTTTGTAGAGTGGTAGTAGGTGGTAGTAGAGTGGTTGTAGAGTGGTAGTAGAGTGGTTGTAGAGTGGTAGTAGAGTGGTAGTAAGTGGTTGTAGAGTGGTTAGTAGAGTGGTAGTTTGAGTGGTTTGTTAAGAGTGGTAGTAGAGTGGTAATAGAGTGGTAGTAGAAGTGGTAGTAGAGTGGTAGTAGTAGTAGAGTAGTAAATTGGTTGTAGAGTGGTAGTAGAGTGGGTAGTTAGTGGTTGTAGAGTGGTAGTAGAGTGGTAGTTAAGAGTGGTTGTAGAGTGGTAATGTAGAGTGGTTGTAGAGTGGTAGTAGAGTGGTAGTAGAGTGGTTTTAGAGTGGTAGTAGAGTGGTAGTAGAGTGGTAGTAGAGTGGTTGTAGAGTGGTAGTAGAGTGGTAGTAGAGTGGTTGTAGAGTGGTAGTAGAGTGGTAGTAGATTGGTAGTAGAGTGGTTGTAGAGTGGTAGTAGAGTGGTAGTAGAGTGGTTGTAGAGTGGTAGTAGAGTGGTTGTAGAGTGGTAGTAGAGTGGTAGTAGAGTGGTTGTAGGGTGGTAGTAGAGTGGTAGTAGAGTGGTAGTAACAAGTGGTTTGTAGAGTGGTAGTAGCAGTGGTAGTAGCAGTGGTAGTAGATGTGGTTGTAGAGTTGGTAGTAGTGGTAGTCGAGTGGTAGTAAAGTGGTAGTAGATGGTTGTAGAGTGGTGTAAGTGGAAGTAAGATTGGTAGTAGAGTGGTTTGTAGAGTGGTAGTAAGAGTGGTAGTAGGTGGTTGTTGGAGTGGTTGTAGAGTGGTAGTAGAGTGGTAGTAGAGTGGTAGTAGTGGTTGTAGAGTGGTAGTAGAGTGGTAGTAGAGTAGTAGTAGAGTGGTTGTAGAGTGGTAGTAGAGTGGTAGTAGAGTGGTAGTAGAGTGGTTGTAGAGTGGTAGTAGAGTGGTTGTAGAGTGGTTGTAGAGTGGTAGTAGAGTGGTAGTTGAGTAGTAGTAGAGTGGTTGTAGAGTGGTAGTAGAGTGGTAGTAGAGTGGTTGTAGAGTGGTAGTAGAGTGGTAGTAGAGTGGTAGTAGAGTGGTTGTAGAGTGGTAGTAGAGTGGTAGTAGAGTGGTTGTAGAGTGGTAGTAGAGTGGTAGTAGAGTGGTAGTAGAGTGGTTGTAGAGTGGTTGTAGAGTGGTAGTAGAGTGGTTGTAGAGTGGTAGTAGAGTGGTTGTAGAGTGGTTGTAGAGTGGTAGTAGAGTGGTAGTAGAGTGGTTGTAGAGTAATAGTACAGTGGTAGTAGAGTGGTAGTGGAGTGGTAGTAGAGTGTTTGTAGAGTGGTAGTAGAGTGGTTGTAGAGTGGTAGTAGAGTGGTAGAAGAGTGGTTGTAGTGTGGTAGTATAGTGGTAGTTGAGTGGTTGTAGAGTGGTAGTAGAGTGGTAATAGAGTGGTAGTAGAGTGGTAGTAGAGTGGTAGTAGAGTGGTTGTAGAGTGGTAGTAGAGTGGTAGTAGAGTGGTTGTAGAGTGGTAGTAGGGTGGTAATAGAGTGGTAGTAGAGTGGTAGTAGAGTGGTAGTAGAGTGGTTGTAGAGTGGTAGAGATGTGGTAGTAATTGGTTGTTGGAGTGGGTAGTGTGTGGTAGTAGAGTGGTAGTAGAGTGGTTGTAGAGTGGTAGTAGAGTGGTAGTAGAGTGGTTGTAGAGTGGTAGTAGAGTGGTAGTAGAGTGGTAGTAGAGTGTAGGAAGATGGTAGTAGAGTGGTAGTAGAGTGGTAGTAGAGTGGTTGTAAAGTGGTAGTAGAGTGATAGTAGAGTGGTTGTAGAGTGGTAGTAGAGTGGTAGTAGAGTGGTAGTAGATTGGTTGTAGAGTGGTAGTAGAGTGGTCGTAGAGTGGTAGTAGAGTGTTAGTAGAGTGGTTGTAGAGTGGTAGTAGAGTTGTTGTAGAGTGGTAGTAGAGCGGTAGTAGAGTGGTTGTAGAGTGGTAGTAGAGTGGTAGTAGAGTGGTTGTAGAGTGGTAGTAGAGTGGTAGTAGAGTGGTTGTAGAGTGGTAGTAGAGTGGTAGTAGAGTGGTTGTAGAGTGGTAGTAGAGTGGTAGTAGAGTGGTAGTAGAGTGGTAGTAGAGTGGTAGTAGATTGGTAGTAGAGTGGTTGTAGAGTGGTAGTAGAGTGGTAGTAGAGTGGTTGTAGAGTGGTAGTAGAGTGGTAGTAGAGGTGGGTTTGTAGGTGGTATAATGGTAGTAGAGTGGTTGTAGAGTGGTAGTAGAGTGGTAGTAGAGTAGTTGTAGAGTGGTAGTAGAGTGGTAGTAGAGTGGTAGTAGAGTGGTTGTTGAGTGGTAGTAGAGTGGTAGTAGATTGGTAGTAGAGTGGTTGTAGAGTGGTAGTAAAGTGGTAGTAGAGTGGTTGTAGAGTGGTAGTAGAGTGGTTGTAGAGTGGTTGTA
>JABUQX010116369.1:20000-30775 GCA_015478945.1 Trachelipus rathkii | reverse complement strand
CCATATACACTTACACTCACACACAGATTACACTTACACTTACACTCACACACTCGTTATTTTGATGCCTCAGCATTGATGCATCAACTTTGATGGCTTAATTGAATCCCTCAACTTTGATATTTCAGCTTTGATGTTCATCTTTGATGACTTCATCTTTGATGACGGCATCTTGATTACCAACCTACATTGCATCCCGTTCAGCTTCGCCATTGAAGGCATTTGTCGGTTCAATCTTTGATGGTTCATCTTTGAAGGCTCAGCATTATTGATGGTTCCATCTTGATGTTCATTTTGTTGCCTCAACTTGATACCTCAGCTTTGATGGTTCATCTGATGACTCATCCTTGATGCATTTTCTAACCTTGTTCTAGCCTTTTCTACCCTACATCATAGAAACAGAGCTAATATTGATGTCTTCCTAGGTCATAGCGGTCACCACAGGGCGCAGCATGCGGCCACCGCGCAAAGACAGGCACCCCGCACCAGCCAGGTGCGACAACGCGTACCCGCCCGCCGACCGTGCGCCCAACAGGCGGCAATATTTCCCGCGACCCCGCCCGCCGCCGGCGCACGCATGCGCAGATTAGTCCGCGTACCCGCTCGCGCCAGCTCTCGCAGCGCAATATTCCCAGCGCGAACGAAATATATATATATATATATATATATATATATTTATATATATATATATATATAATATATAATATAATAATATATATAAATATAGATATATATATATATATATATATATTATATATATTATATATATATTATATTATATATATATATATATATACTTATTAGTATATTACTTGAATCATTCATTTTTATTTCCTACTTAAACATTTTTTTAAAACATTTTCGCGACCTAAAACTGTAACTCATTACAGACCTATTATTTTACACATATATTTATTAAGTTTGATATCAATTAAGACTATTCAAAAAATTTCTTTCAAATATACTATGAGTCACTCATTCTTACTATCATACTTTTTAATTTATTAAAATTTTTAAAAATGTATTAGAAAAAGGCCAGAGTGGCTGGAATATAATCATTTATTTATATTTACTACATTAGTCTAATTTTTATAAAACAACATATACTTTACAGACCTTAAAGCAGTAAATCAGTAAATCAATTAGAGGTGTTACCTAAGCCAAAGGGATTAGTACGCTTTTGTTTTACTGCTTTGTGACTGCTTTACTTGCTTTTAACTCATGATGTTTTACCTGCTTTAAACTCACACATTTATTAAACACAAAGCAGAAATCAGTAAATCAATAGAGGTGTTTACCTAACACCAAAAGGGGATTAGTTTGCTTTTGTTTTACTGCTTTACGCTTTAACTCATATGTTTTACTGCTTTAACTGCTTTAACTCATATGTTTACTTACATACCTTAACAGTAGTAAAATCAGTAAATCAATAGAGGTGTTACCTAAACACAAAAGGATTAGTAGGCTTTTGTTTTACTGCTTTAATCATATGTTTTACTGCTTTAAACTCATATATTTATTATTTAATTACCTTAAAGCAGTAAATCAGTAAATCATAGAGGTGTTACATAGCCCAAAGGGATATAGTATGCTTTTGTTTACTGCTGGATGCTTTAACTCAAAATGTTTTACTGCTTGTAACTCACATATTTTATTAACATTACATACCTTAAAGCAGTAAATCAGTAGAATCAAAGGAGGTGTTACCTACCACCAAAGGGATTAGTAGCTTTTGTTTTACTGCTTACTGCTTTAACTCATATTGTTTTACTGCTTCATAACCTACACATTTATTAACATTACAACCTTAAAGCAGTATAAACAGTAAATCAATAACAAGAGGTCGTTACCTAACACCAAAGGATTAGTATGCTTTTGTTTTATGCTTTACTGCTTAACTCATATGTTTTACTGCTTTATCTCATGTTTTACTTATTTAACATATACATTTATTAGAATAAAGACTTTTTATTTTGTTTAAATACTTTTTATTTGTTTTATTATTTTTTTTTTTTTAAATTTGTTTTATTGATATTTTTTTTATTTTATTTTTTATTTTTATTTTTATTTTATTATTTATTTTAATCTATTTTTTTATTATATATACTTAGTGTTATTTACTTCATGCCTATTGTTATTATATTAGCACACACACACACACACCACCCACACACACACACACATACACAACTCCACACCACACACACGCACACACACACACAATGCACACACACTTACACACATAACGTTTAATTTATGTAAAACATTTTATGTTTTTAATTAAACACGTAACATTTATGATTACTCATTCAAGTAATAACTAAAATTATTCAAAAGTTTCTGAAAACTTCTATAATAAATCAATTATCTTTGAACAAAGATTTATTATTAACTGTTAAACTTTTATAACTATCAAGTTTTTAAAATCAATTTTTACTAAAATTTTATGAACTTTTATTAAAAACATAATATACTTTACGTACCTTAAAGCAATAAATCAGTTAATCAGTACGCAAGACCCTAGCAACCTTCTACACCAAGCTACTGCCATGCTTTTGTTCTAATTGACTTATGCTAACATCATGCTTTACCATTGAAATAAGTATAAAAATAACAAAATAAGTCCTTCTCTGCTAACATAACATGTATTTATTAAAATCTTTCTAAATTCTTATTTAAAAATAACAATTATTCACTTACATTTATATTACTCGCTCGATGTTAACTAAAAATATTCAAAGTTTTTAAATAATCGGATTTCTTTTATTATTTATCTATGTACATTAGACAAATCCAGTACGAAGAAAACACAAACAAACGCGCACTCCCTTACAGATACGAAAACTGACCTCTTCCTGTTAAAATTGTGTTGAAATAACTACTTGAGGCCTTAATTTTAGGATAAACCTTTTTGTACCCGGGCGATTTAGGCCTAATACCAGGTTAAAAATATATTTCAAAACTGACCTCTTTCTGTAAAATGTAGGTGAAATAACTACGTTAGGCCTAATTTTAGGCCTAAATTTAGGATAAACCTTTTTTGTATCCCGGGCTGATTTAAGCCTTTATACCAGTCAAAAGGTATTTCCAGGTATAGACAGAATCAATGTTTATTATATATTTTTATAATATTTTTTCAAAACTGAAATATGCTGGGTCGGTAAGATCCTTTAAGCAGGTAAAGAGGAAATGCTTTCCTTTCTTGTGATTAAACGGGGTAATCCTTATCTCGATATGACCTCGTATGTTATTGGTCGAGAATTATTATATCGCTTTTTGGTTTTAAGGATGTAAAAAACATGTTTTTTCATATCCAGAGCCTTACCTGTGATTAGAATTATTTTATCTTTAAACTTGTATTTGAGCAGGTGTTTGTTTTAATATCTTTTAGACCCAAACTCATTTTAAAATCATAGTCGTTTTAGCTGTTAAGCAGTGCACAAGTTATCTATATATATATAAAAAGTGTTTTTTTTTACTTTAAGTGTATCTATTTATAATAAATAGCTTACATTTGAGAATAATTATTAATTTTACTAGAATAGATAATAATTAATTTCACTAGATTTATAGTAGAACACGTGAAGCCAACGCAAGAACGCCCGCAAGCGCGACCCGAGGACGGAAACAACGCATGAACCGCCGGCGTAATATTACTACGTGGTCGCGAAAATATTTTCTTTATGTGATTATGACCGATTGTATAACTTTCATTACATCATTTTTTTGTATTTTCAAATATACCGTATCCGTATATTATGAGACGCACATTTTATTTCTTTATCATTGAACATTTTTAATTATATTTATAGAGATACCATTTTCACTCTGGTAAAGTTTCTTGAAAAAACATTTAATTTTCCAATTAAGACATTTTGTTTTGTTAAAAAACAGTTTGGTTTTACCTTATATCCTAAAGTATATAATTCCTTGAGGGGAATAGAACAAACATAGTCCGGAGTGGACGTGGCCGTGTTTCCTCTTTGTGGTACCCTTTAAGCTACTTATTACTTTTTAGAAATGGTAAAAAAGTTATATGCCTTAAAGCTTACCAGCCTACATACGGACGTAGAGCTTTAATGATATAGAGTTGTACCATAACCTAAGGCGGTTTGCAAAGGTATGTACTTGTGAGCGCGTCTCTATAATCTTCCATATGTGTAAGTTATGAAAAAAGTTGTATGTTTTATACTCAAAATATATTACAAAGTTACTATTTATATCGTATATTAGTTAAAACACAATGCGGTACATGCATAATAAACTCTCCCTCATTTGCTACATAAACCGTAATTTCTCATTATATGACTTCCAATATTGGATATCATATTATAATACTTCAAAATTACATCGAAGTATGTATTAAGTCATGTCTCTTCTATATCAGCTGGTGTATGCATTCGGTTAACCATCGAGTAATATTCTTCAACTTGGTATATGTCAATAACATCTGATCTATTAACCAGGATTATTAGAATAAATTATTTTATGCGCTTGAAACAATATGTTATAATATTCGTAAATATACTTAGATACATTCACAAACTCAATATTCATACATGCTGAATGGGAACGGTGTCCAAAGATTTTCATACGCTCTAGGAATGGGGTGTGATGCCCTGAACACTTTGAATACGAGAACAGACTCCATATTTTCGCGACGCCGCGTAGTCAGTAATATTACGGCGGCTGGTTTCATGCGTCTCGGTTCCGCACCGTACGTGCCGCTTGCGGGCTTGCTTCTTGCGTTGGGCTTCACGTGTTCTACTATATAAATATAGTGAATTAATTATTATCTATTCTTATAAAAATTAATAATTATTCGCTCAATGTGTATTGTATTGATAAATATGATTTTACACTTAGTTAAAAATAAAAACACTTTTTAATACCCAAATCAGATAACTTGTTTGCACCGCTATATAGCCTAAACGGACTATGGTGTAGAAAATTAGTTTGGGTCTAAAAGATAAAAAAACACACACCTGCTAAAATACAAGTTTAAAGAACAAAGTTAATTTTCATCCGAAATCACAGGTAAGGCTTAGGCATTATGAAAAAACATAGTTTTTACTATACCTTAAAACCAAAAAAGCGGTGATAAAAATAATTCTCGACCAACACATATTCGAGGTCAGTATTTATGATAAGGATTACTCCATCCATTCACAGGAAAGGAAAGCATTTCCTTCTTACCTGCTTAAAGGATCTTACCGACCCAGCATGTTTCATGTTTCAGTTGAAATATATTTATAAAATAAGTTAATAACATTGATTCTTGTTCTATACTGGAAATACCTTATGACCTGGTATCTAGCTAACCCATCAGCCCGGGAGATACAAAAAGGTAATTCATAAATTTAGGCCTAAATTTAGGCCAACGTACGTTATTTCACCACATTTATCAGAAAGAGTCGAAGTCTTCGAACATATATTTTGACCTCGGTATTTTAGGACCTAAACGCCCCCAGAGTACAAAAAGGTTATCTAAATTTGGCCTAAGTAGTTAATTTCAACACAATTTTACAGGAAGAGGTCAGTTTCGTATCTGTAAGGAGTTGCGCGTTTGTTGTGTTTCTCGTTGGCTGGATTGTCAATGTACATTAGTAATAATAAAGAAATTCGAATTATTTAAAAAACTTTGAAATAGTTTTAGTTTAACATTGAGCGAGTAATATAAATGAAGGTGAATAATTGTTATTTTTAAATAAACACCTAGAATGATTTTAATAAAATACATGTATGTTTGCATCGCAGAAGAAATCTTATTTTGATTATTTTTATACTTATTTTACATGGTTAAAGATGATGTAAGCAGTAAGTCAATAAGAACAAACGTTGGGCATAGCTTGGTGTAGAGGGTTGCTAGGGGCGTGCCTTACTGATTTATTGATTTATTGCTCTAAGGCTACGATAAAATATATGTTTTTAATAAAATTTCATAAAATTTAGTAAAATTATTTTAAAACTGTGATAAGTATATAAAGATTAATAGTTTAATTAATAAATTCTTTGTCAAAGATGTAATGATTGATATTATTTATAGAAGTTTTAAGAAACTTGAAATAATTTTAAGTTATAATTGAATTGAGTAATATAAATGAACGTGTTTAATTAAAACATAAAAATGTTTAAATAAAATTATAGCGTTATGTGGTGTAAGTGATGTGGTTGTGTTGTGTGTTGTGGAATCTGTGTGTGTGTGTGTTAAGTTGTGTTTTGTGTGTGGGTGGGTGTATTGTGTGTGTGTGTGCTACGTGTGATGTGGGCCGATTGTGTGTGTGATGTGCTAAAAATTGAATAAAACAATATTCTTGAAGTAATAACACTAAGCTAAATAATAAAAATAATAAAAATAAAACAAATAAATTAAAAAATAAAAAAATAAAATAATAAAAATAAAAATAATAAAAAATAATAATAAATAAATAATAAAAAATAAATTAAAAAAAGTATTTAAAAAAATAAAAACTTAATGTCTAATAAATATATCCAGTTTATTAAGCAGTAAAGCATATGAAGCTTAAAAGCAAGTTTTAAACATTATCAGTAATTAGTCGAGTAAAGCATTGTTAAAAACAAAAAGAATACTCATCCCATATTGGTGGTATTGAGTATACACCCTACTATTTGATTTTACTGAATTACTGCTTTTACTATGTAATGTATAATATGTGAGTTAATGCAGTAAAACATATGAGTTAAAGCAGATTTAAAGCAGTAAAGCTCTAGTAAAACAAAAGCATACTAATCCCCTTTTGGTGTTAGGTAACACCTCTATTGATTTACTGATTTACTGCTTTAAGGTATGTATGTTAATAAATATGTGAGTTAAGCTCACAGTTTAAAACATACGAGGTTAGAGCATGTAACGCGTAAAACAAAAGTCATACTAATTACCTTGGCTTAGGGTAATCTCCGTCTATTGACTTACTTGAAATTTACTGCTTTTAAGGTCTGTAAGTGTATATGTTTTGAATAATTTTCTTTTATTACCTGTTGTAACAATAGATGATTAAAAACTCAGTCACTCGTGGGCTGTTTTGTTTTCTAACATACTAAGTTTGTACAAATTTATAATTAAAAAAGTATAAGTAAAATGAGTGATCTCAATAGGTAATTTGAAAAAGAAATTTTTTGATAGAATATTACATTGACTACACACTAATGAAATATGCATATTGTTAAATAATAATCAATAGGTCTGTAATGAGTTACAGTTTAGGATCGCAGAAGATGTTTTTAATAAAAATGTTTAAGTTTGTTTTGGTATATGATTCATTAGATATCATAATATATATATATATAATGGTTTATATACATTATATAATATATATATATTATATTAATTACTATATATATATATATAATTATAGTTATATATATAATATTATTATATATGCTATAGTAATTAATATATAATTATATAGTTTTTATTATAAATAAATATAAAATATAATATAAAATAAAAATAGTCTAGTATGCGTTAGTTATCATTATAATAATATTTTTAATATATATATATATTATATATATAGTATATTATATAATTTTATATATATATATATAATATATATACTTTATAATTATATTATATATATATATAGTATATATATATTATATATCATATATATTATATATATAATATATATATATATAATATATTTTTCGTATCGCGCTGGGAATATGCGCATTGCGGGCGCCACGCGGCGTGCGGGTAACGCTGCTTGGTCGCCTCGCGCGGGCGGGTGCTGGGGTTGCCTGTACTTTGCGCGGTGAGCGCATGTTGCAGCCCTTTGGATTCCGCGTGTGATGAATTTTTAATCCATTTAGGGGAAGGACATAAATATTAGCTCTGATTCTCATGACGTAGTGGTATAAAAGGCTAGAAAAAGGTTAGAAAGAACTGCATCAAGGATAATGAATCATCTCAAGACATGAACCATTCAAAAGCTGAAAAGATGGTATCAAGTTTTGATGGCAACAAAATTGAACATCAAAATGAAACCATCAATAAAATTCTGAGGCTCAAAGAATAGAACCTCAAAAGAGAACGCAAAGATTGACTATATACAAAGAATGAAAACACAATCGAATCATAGGTGAATATACACAAATTGACTCATCAAAGATGAGTCATCAAAGAGGAACCATCAAAGCTGAAATACTCAAGTTGAGGGATGAAATAAGCCATCAAAAGTTGAGTGAATCAAAGCTGAGGCATCAAAATTACCGAGTGTGTGAGTTGTAAGATTTAAGTATTTGTGTTTATGTGGAGTTGTAAGTGGCTATATGGGCTAGTTAAGTGTATCTATGGCCAGTGTAAGTTGTCGCTATAAGTGTATAGTGTGTATGTATGTGAGTGTAAGTGTAAGTTGTCTATATTGCCTAGTGTAGGTGAAAACAGGATGTGTGTGTGTGTAGCGAAAGATTGTAAGTTGTGTATGGTAAGCACCTTATGCAGGTTGGTTTTTCGTATTTATAAAAGTAATTACTAAATATTATATATTATATATATATATATATTATTATCTATATTTTTATTATATATAATATTATATAATTATATATATATATTATATATTAATATATATATATATATCATATTATATATATATAATTTATATATTATTAATAATTATATATATATATTGATATATATATATATATGTGCTATATAAGTGTGTTATAGAAAAAAGACTAACTTATAGTAGGAAGCATCCTAGCCACTTGTAATATACACCAATCGAATCTCTCATAGCTTGTACCCTTAGGGTAGACACCCATAATTCAGCTGGCTATTCTAGGCTTCTAGGGAGGCCTAGAAAAGCTTTAAAAAAATTGGGCACACTCAGTTTGGGCAATATCTATGGCACTCACGTTGGCACTATAATGGCAACTCTTATTGGCAACTCATTGGCCACTCACGTGGAACTCAATTGGCCACTCATTGGCACTTCACTTGGCACTCACCTGGCACTCATCTAATACTCATAGAACACTAATAGAACATCACTAGATTACTTCTTACGGGTGTTATTGGAACCATTTCAAGTTGAAAGCCTATCAATAAATCTGGTCATCAAAGATGCATTTCATCAAAGTTGAGCCATCAAAGATTGAGCATTCAGAATAGTGAATCATCAAAGATGACTTCATCAAAGTTGAGTCATCAAAAGTTGACGGCATCAAATGTATGTGCTGTGTGGTTTGGTGTGTGTGTGTGGTGTGCATTTATAGTTAGTGTGTGTGATGTGTGTGTGGTGGTGTGTGTGTTGTTGCGCGCGTGTGTGGTGTGTGTGTGATGTTTACGTCTGTGCCACAAACCCTCTTCGAAGGGTTGAAAAAAAGCTACAAGGTCATAAAAAGCTAAAAGGCAAAAATTGTCCCCTGGAATACAAAAGGGTTGACCGAAAATGGGTTCTTCAAATTGCCCCCTGGAAGACCAAAGGTTGCGAAAAATTAGGGTTGGCCAAAATTGCCCCTGGAAGACCAAAAGGGTTGGCAGTGTGTTTGTACGTGTGTGTGCTATTTGCTTGGTGTGTGTGTGTGTGTGTGCTTGTGGTGTATGTGTGTGTGTGTGTGTGTAAGTAGCCTAGCTGGTGTGTGTGTGTGTGTATAAGTAGCCTAGCAGGTGTGAGTGTGTGTATAAGTAGCCTAGCTGGTGTGATGTGTGTGTTTGTGTGTGTGTGTTGTGTGTGTATATTTGTGTGTGTGTGTGGTTTATGTGTGTAGGTGTAGGTGCACCACGGAGGAATAAGTATAGAGACATGTCATCCAAACAGAGTTCAGCATTACTACTTGATCCTTCAATGTTAGCATCTAGTCACCTACAAATGAAATGGTGCAGTACCTAAGAGGTGTCAAGATAATCCCTACTAAAAACCCTCCATATGACCTTAAGATATGGTCATTTTAAAGAATGGTCCATTTCAGCCCTGGATTACTTATCAAGTCCGAATATCATGGCTAAAACCGAAATATCAAGGCCAAAACATCAAAAAAGCGGGAGCTAAGCCCCTAAGAGCCCCTAAAGGGGGGCCGAAAATAGGGGGAGATACGTACGACGGTTGCCTCCGCAACCGTTTGGCGTGCCCCTTCTGCGAAGGGGCACAAAAAAGGTCAAGGCAAAAAGGTCAAGGTCAAATAAGGTCGATACAGTATCGATATCCAAAATATTCGATATTGGAGGGCATATTTTTTAGCGTCAATATGTCCTTCTGACTACTACCATCACGTAGATAGTAAATAGATAGCATATACTAATAGTAAGGAGAGTGTTCAAGCTAACAGTTAGCAAATATAGGAATAGAATAATAAACGTAAATATAGTAGTAGCAGTAGAAATAGTTGGATAGTGTAGATAATAGTAGTTGATTGTATGTTGTCAGTAATAGATAGATGGCAGCAAATATGGATAAATATAGAAGAAGTAGAAGTTATATATAGTAGTAGATCAATAAATTAGCAGCAGTAGAAAAAAGATTAGTAAAGAAGAAATATTAGTATGTAGTTGTATAGTAATAGTAGATTTATAACACAACAAATAATAGGCAAAAGATTAGTAGGGTAGTTGATGGTAATAACTTTAATTTTACAGTAATATTATTATTATTATTATTATTATTATTATTAATTATCTCTCTCTCTCTTATTCATTATTTATTATTATTATTTTTTATTATTATTATTATTATTATATAATTATTATTATTATTATTTCTGCTCTTTATTATTATTATTATTATTATTTTTATTATTATTAATGTAATTAT